>JBBYHO010305353.1:0-30305 GCA_038382025.1 Adansonia gregorii | reverse complement strand
AAGTTAATGTGTAAATGTGCTTGAAATGTGTTATGCTAATGATTCATACATGGATTAAGGATAACAAGATGCATGGACATGGCATAAAATGCATGAGCAGGGGATATCAAACTAATAAGGATGAAATGAGGCATTTTTTATGTAAAAGGGCCTTAAGGCATCTAAATCATAAACTACCACAACCAAATGCCACAATAATGCATGATAATCCTAAAAGCGAGATAGAAACATGGAGAGCTCACTAAAATAATAAAGGTGCTGAAAAACAGAAAATGTAAGTGATAAAGTAGGAAGTTATCCCAACAAAACTTCAACTTTAGGTAAATTGTTGCAGCAATAGAGATGGCTTGAATTTCCCTCTTTTCCTTGTTGTAAATAAGCAAGAAAAAGAGAGAAATAATAAGGTTTTTGTTTTGGTATGGATAAGGGTGATTTTAGAATGTGTAGAGGTTGAGAATAAGTGTTTTGGGCCTGTTTTTGGCTGGTGGGTGAAGAGCTATGGGATTTGGTTTTTTTGATGTGTGAATTTGTTTTTGGAAGCTGAAACAAGCTGGAATCTAACCTTTTTTTACTGAGATAGAAGTGATCCATTTATACTAGCCTTTTGGAGCTAAATTGGAGGTGTTTTTGGCCATTTCTCAAGGGGGCAAAGTGATGTCAGCATGGTGGCTATAGGGTGGTGGTAGGGAGTAACTTGTTGCCAATGTGAAGGGCATAGGGTGGCTGGTTTAAATCCTGAAATGATTTTTCAGCAAATAGGGTAGCTGATGGTGATATTGGCCAACAAACTAGGGAGTAGGGTGATCTTGTGATATTGACCTTTATTGATCCAATTTAGACTTTAAAAAAATATTTTGATTAATTCAAAAGTCCAAATTCATAATTTGATATGGGTTTTGATCTTTCTTGATGCAAAGAAATGAGTTAAAATCAAGTTTTGGATTAATGGTGGACTAGTAAAAAATGTTCAGATCGTGAAAATGGCTTGCATGTTTTGATGCATTACATAATGTATCGATACATTTGGTCCAAAAACCTTGATGGTATCGATACAATGAACATTATATTGATACAATGATCATTGTATCGATACTATAAACCACTCTACCAATACATGTTGATATGTATCAATACATTTCTTTACAGAATGCATGTTTTGGTCTTACCATGGCCTAGTATCAATACATAAGGTCCTGCATCGACATAGAGGCATATGTATTGATACATCTACATGTTGTATCGATACAAATGGGGATATTTCAAATTTTGGTCTTGCATGAGAACCATGTATCAATACATTCAAGTAAAATTATGAATTTTCTCATATTTTTTGTCGCCGGATACCTTAAATTATGTCATTTGATGCCACATCTTTCCATTTACCTTTGATATAATCCCTAGGCCTTCTTGACCTCTGTAAAATACTTTTTTGCCAGTGACAATCATCACGTCCTCTCATATCTATACTTCAGATTGCTACATTTCTCAACGTGGTCTAGATACGAATCCTAACGAAGCCCAACCTAAATGGCCTTCGCTCCTATATTTATTAAATTTATTATTATTTTATATTTTCTTATTTGTAGAGGCCATATCATTATTGGCAACTTTTTATTTTTAGGGACTGGGTGGTCGAGATTAATCGCTCACTCAATTTAACCTTAAATAGTCATTACGAAATGACTATTTATTTGGAGTCGCCACCAAGCTATTTAGGTTAAGTGAGATTGGTCACCTATCGAAGTTTGTATTTTGAGGGTTATGAAACCCTAGAATACAAACTCTAAGGCCTGCGATCATACCAGAGATCATATAAAAGGGTCCGAGAGTCAGTTACAATCACAAGTAAGGATCAACCCTCTCGTGATGCTTGAAAATCGATGCTTTATTAATTAGTGTTAGTTTGAATTTTAATTTTTATTCGGTTTCAACATATGACATTTAATTATAGATTCCCAAAATAATAATTGCTTTAAGACGAATTTATTATTCCATATTAGGAAGATCGGGTTTTTAAAATTTTGGAAGTCAAAATCTCTTTCGTACTCCATCAGCAGACCAATGGAACTTGAAAGCTTTTTATTAGTCTCCTTCGTATCCCAACAGAAAACTAGAGGAACACAAAACTGGAGTACCTGGTAGAACATGAAAGGTTTTTTATTTGTATAAAATTCCTAATGCCTATTTTGAAAAGGATACCTCGTCATTAGAATGATCCAAAAAACCCCTATCACATATGGGTGAGAGGAATTTCACACACCACTCTAACTCCGAGATATTGCCTTTATTTTTCAAAGGCATACAAATATTTATTTGAAACAAAAATAAAGGACATGTGACTTAGTATGGACACTAAAATACTAATTCCAATCCAAGGACTAAAAGATAAAAGAAAAACGAACCTATCCCTAAAGTATGCCTTCGACATAAAAACACCAGATGGTTACTTAAGACTAGGTTTTAAGAACAATTACAATATCCTTAAGGCTTACCGTCGACACTAAGGCACCCGGTAACTACTCAGGATTTGGTTCTAAGGAAAATTAAAATATTCCTAAGGCTCACCATCGACACTAAGGCACCCAGTAACTACTTAGGATTTGGTTCTAAAGAAAATTAAAATATTCCTAAGGCTTACTATCAACACTAAGGCACTCGATAAGGAAAATTATGAAACTACCCTTAAGGTATACCTTCGACATGAAAGTATCTCGGAACCCTTAATGGACTCAAAAATAACCTTAAAAGGCTAAAGGAACCTTAAACGTTCACCTTTGGCATAAAAGCATCCCAATAAAAAAATTACGAAAATATCCCTGTGTTTACCTTTGATATGAAAGTATCATGATACCTCTAATGGACTCAAAAATAACCTTAAATGGCTAAAGAAACCTTAAACTTTCACCATTGGCATAAAAGCATCCCAATGAAAAAATTACGAAAATGCCCCTAAGTATAACTTCAACATGAAAGTATTCAGATACCCCTAATAGACTCAAAAATAACCTTAAAAGGCTAAAAGAACCTTAAACTTTCATCATTGGCATCAAAGCATTCGATGAGAAAAATTATAAAAATACCCTTGGGGTATATCTTCGACATAAAAGTATACCGGTACCCCTAATAGACTCAAAAATAACCTTAAAAGGCTAAAGGAACCTTAAACTTTTACCATTAACATCAAAGCATCCGATGACAAAAATTACAAAAATGTCCCTAAAGTATACCTTCGACATGAAAGTATCCCGATACTCTAATAGACTCAAAAAATAACCTTAAAAGGCTAAAGGAACCTTAAACTTTCACCATTGGGATAAAAGCATCCCTATGAGAAAAATTACAAAAATACCCCTAAGTTATACCTTTGACATGAAAGTATCCAGATACCCTTAATAGACTAAAAAATAACCTTAAAAGGCTAAAGGAACCTTAAACTTTCACCATTGGTATAAAAACATCTCGTGAGAAATATTACAAAAATGCCCTTAAGGTATACCTTCGAAATGAAAGTATCTCGGTACCCCTAATGGACTCAAAAATAACCTTAAAAGGCTAAAGTAACCTTAAACTTCACCATTGCCATAAAAGTTTTCCGGTGAGAAAAATTATGAAAATACCCCTAGGATATACCTTCGACATAAAAGTATCTCGGTACCCCTAATGGACTCAAAAATAACCTTAAAAGGCAATGGAACCTTAAACTTTCACCTTTGGCAAAAAAAAGCATCCCGATGAAAAGAATGATGAAAATGCCCTTAAGATATACCTTCGATATGAAAGTATCCCAGTACCTCTAATGGACTCAAAAATAACCTTAAAAAGCTAATGGAACCTTAAACTTTCACCTTTGGGATAAAAGCATCCCGGTGAAAAAAATTACAAAAATGCCCTTAGAGTATTCCTTCAACATGAAAGTATCACGGTACCTCTAATGGACTCAAAAGGACAAGTAATGATGATTCTTACTCCAAAATGGCTAATTTTGATTATAAACATGACCTAAAGTATGAAAATTGCTAATGGGTCCTTGAAGTTTCAAAAATTACATTCGTACCCTATGGAGAACTAAAAGAATACGAAAGGTTTTTATATTTTTAGCACCTCACTGGAGGACCAATGGGATGCTAAAAATATTTAAAATAACCTAAGTAGATGATTTCATGCTAAAGATAACCATCTTGTCCTAAAAATATACTAAATTCCCTAAGGGTCCATAAACTTTCTCGATTTTACACTTAGGTACCTAAGTAAAAAATAATAACCTAAATCATCACAAAATATAATTAATTAGGTAAAAATAAGCATGTAAATCATGAAGAACATCCACAAGAAAGTTCAGTCAAACAACTTTGACCAAAAAACAAAAATTTTTCATTATTTACAAACTAGCCGCTAAACTTTAAGAAATTATAAAAAACCCCCTAAAATGTGAAAAATACCCAAAGCATGGTATGAAATACCCAAAATCAGTTTCCAAGTCATCCATGCAGCTTTTGGTCAAATCCTTTGACCATAAAACAAAGAAATTTCTATCATTTGCAAACCAGTCCCTAAACTTTTAGACATTTGCAATTTAGACCCTAATTAACTAAAACCTTCATGAAAACACATCATTAAAGCATTGAATCAGCAGCAAAACATGGCAAAAATACTCATTAAGATTCAGCCAAACATACAGGTCTAGAAACAAAATTTTTTTTACTATTATTTTTTTTACAAATTAGCCCTTAAACTTTTTGTATTTACAAAATGACCTAAAAAACACACGCAAGCATGAATTTCGGCCAACACCTAAACAACCTACCAACCATCTTTTCTAAACTCAATAATCGCATATTCACATTTTGTCTAACACCAATTAGCACCATTATATGATAAAATCACAAAAATAAACACATAAACATGTAATTTCACAATAATAACAAGAAAATACTAAAAGAAATAAAATATATATGAACATATATATGACAAACACAACACCAAAATCAATATCATATCAATATAAACATGATTCATGAAGAAAAATAAGTTACTAACAAGGAAAAAAGAAAAAAATAGAATAAAATAAAAGAAATTAGCTCATGGCCATTATGCTTAGTCTTTCAACATGGATAAAAAAATCCATGAACTTAAGCACATTTTTGGCTCACCAAAGAGAAGAAAAATGTATCAAACAAACAAAATTTCAAAGATTAAAATAGAGATTTACCTTAACAAAGCTTTGAAAACTTTTTTTTTCAAATATATTTTTTTTAACTTTTTTTTTGCCTTCTTAAAAACTCTCTAAAAAACCTATGAAATAACATCCCCCTATTTATAGGGGAAGTATTCGGCCAAGGAGGGTGAAAATCCTTCTTGGCCGAAAGTTTTTGTGCCATTTCAATGGGATTTTCTTTTATTATTTTTTTGTTTTTTTTAATTTTTTTTTATGTTAAGTTTGCTTGCTAGGCTAGAACTAATAAATGTGTGTCATAAGCCTATACCCTTGTCATTTTAGAGTGATGTCATGCATGACATTATTGATTTCTAGAGATATTTTGATTGATATTCATATATAATATGTAAAATTATACCGTAAAATTAATTAAAAGATTAAATTGTAAAAAATAAAAATTATGTTTTTAAATAAAATTTTAAATGATCAATTTCATCCAATTTAACACTAAAAATAATTTTTTTATGCACAAAAAAATTAAAATATTTAACAATAGCAAATTGGTAAAATTTTACGAGAAAAACTTTTACCAAGAAAAAAATGACAAATATAAAACAAACTCAAAACTCATAAAATAAATTGATTTTTTACAAAAATGAATTAATATAGATTGAAAAAATAATATTTAAAGAATTTTTAAAAATTATGAAATACAAAAAATCCTACTAAAGAAATTTACGAAGTAGAAACTCTGTATTTCGGTAACAGAAAAAATTTTAAAATTAATAAAATAAATTGAATTTTTCAAAACTGATTTAATGGGAGTTAAATGACAATATTAGATGAATTTTGATGTTTAAAATTCGAGAGGATTCCACAAAAATTTTACAAATAAAGAATAACTCATATTTCAATACCAAGAAAAATTATGAAATTTTATTGACACTAAAGTAAAGCAAATTCAAAACCAAATATTATTCAAAACATTAATTTCTAAAGTGAAGAAAATGAACTTGTAAAATTTTTAAAAATAGATCAACAAGAACCAAGAATAAAATTTACGAGCGTGATACTCGTAAGACTACAAAATTCAAAATTAATTTATAAAATTTACAATTTCACACTTCACGATAGAAAATGCCAATACATATCTTTCCTTGAATACTTATGATTTTTGGGGTGGGAATTGGCATAAAACCACACCAATATCGATAAAAATATCCGACTACCAATTTCTCAAGTTTTTCAAAAAAATTCTTAAAAATAGCAAAATTGACCGTGAGATCATCCGCAGAGATAATTTCCAAAATTTTTCAAGAACTTGTTAAAAAACAAAATTTTTTCCTTTGTCAATTCATTTTTTTACCCAAAAAAATTTAATCATGCGCATATACAGTTATTTACATATGACTGATTAAAATTACAAAAAATGTTAAACCCGTTTGGTGGAAGTTGACTTCCATCAGAGTAACCATTACATTTTCGTTTCTGGATATTTGACTTTTGAGGACAAACAACGATAGCTTAGACGAATTTAGGTGTCTACAGCTACCCTTTTTTGTCCATTGCTGAGAATCAGGAATAGGATAAAGACCAAATAGACACAATTTTTGTGTGGGCCACAAAGTTCAAGAAAAACGAGATATGAACATATGTATTAGAGTTTACTGATTTAAAGGGAAATTTTTAACATGCGGTAAGGTTATTATTGAAAAAAAGTTGGTTGGGGTGAAAATGCATAAACCAACCACTAAGACAAATTGACTGAGACCAAGCAGTCAGGTCAACAAATGAAATAAGTTACTCGAGACTAGGCCAACGGGTAAATAGACGATACAAAGGTAATACTTAAGGTTAAACATAACAAATTCGACTAGGGCTAAACCATTACATCGAATGAGATACAAAAAAGAGTTTGACTAGGGCAAAGCTATCACGTCAAATAACAGTGAAAGAAAGTTTGACCAGGGCTAAACCATCATGTCAAAGAAAAGAAAATAGAGTTTCACCAAGGTTAAACCATCACATCAAACAAAAATGAAAGAAAGTTTGACCAGGGTGAAACCATCACGTCAAACAAAAGCAAATAAAAGTTTGACCAAAACTAAACCATCATTTCAAATAAAAGTGAAAAGATAGTTTAACCAGGGCAAAACCATCATGCTAAACAAAATGCGAAAGGGAGTTTAACCAAAGGTAAACCATTATGTCAAATGAAAGTGAAAAAAAGTTTGAGCAGGGCTAAACCACCATGTCAAATGAAATATAAAAGAGAGTTTGACCAAGGCTAAACCATCATGTCAAATGAAAGTGAAAAGAAGCTTAACCAGGACTAAACCATCACGCCAAATGAAAGTGAAAAGAAAGTTTGACCAAGGTTGAACCATCATGTCAAATGAAATATAAAAAAGAGTTTGACCAGGGCTAAACCATTATATCAAACGAAAGTGAAAAGAAGTTTGATCAGGACTAAACCATCACATCAAATAAAAGTGAAAAAAAAGTTTGACCAGGGCTAAACCATTATGCTAAACAAAATATAAAAGAAAGTTTGACCAAGGCTAAACCATCATGTCAAATGAAAGTGAAAGGAAGTTTGACTGAGGCTAAACCATCACGTCAAACGGAGGTGAAAGTGGAGTTTGATCAGGGCTAAACCATTATGTCAAAAAAATAACATAAAGTTTGACTAGGGCTAAACCATCACATCAAACAAAAAGAAAATAGAGTTTAACTAAGGCTAAACCATTATGTCAAACAAAAGCGAAAAAAAGTTTGACCAAGGATAAACCATCACATTAACAAAAATGAAAAAAAAAAGTTTAACTAAGTACAAGTAGCAAGACTTGACCGAGTATAGCTAAGTAAGTAAGAATTTGATCGAGTACGATCGATTGGAGACAAACCTTGATAAGGTTGAAGTAATCTAATTTGATATCTTTAAGGAAAGATTGACTTACATTTTGATTTTAAAGCAGTATCCATTTTGATAGCTTTTTTTTGCTTTCTTATTTTGAACCTGTGAATTACACAGTTATGAATGTGGATGCATGATGAATATGCATGGATTTTCATGATTGGATTTATTCTTTATTTTTCTAGTTTTTATTCATTTTCATTTTAAATCGTGATTCAACCCACTTTGAAAGCCTAAGAACATCTTCAGAAAGCATGAAGAATCTTTTTGGCAGTAACGGGCCAACCTTAAATCCAATGTTATCTTTATAGAAACAATTGTTCTTGCCCTCTAAGGAATTCGAATTATGATGCACCAACGTCATCTAGTAACTGAAAGAGAATGGCATGATTAGGAATGTGTGAGGCATGCCACTTATGGTCATGTGATGCATCAATACCATCTAGTGGTTAAGGAAAAAGAATATGATTAGAAATGTGGATGATGTCCCATGAAATCTTTCTTCTAATCTTTATTTAGGGATCAAGGAATTATTTAATTTTTCGTGAAAGGCCATCAAATATTATAGTAATATTTATCAACTCAATAATACAACCTTATCAATTAGATAAATATGTGCTTGAGGTATGTCAACAAACTTCTATTGAAATAATGAAAAATATCATGACTTATCAAAATTCCAAAATGAGATCACTCTCTCACTAACTTGATGCGAAAGTTTACTTGATCAAAATCTATGAAAATTGTAAAACTATTTTGACCATGGATTTGCCAATATTAAGGAGAATGAAATGCTATCTTTTTCATGATGTTTAAACTTTTTCATGATTGATGATCACTATTTGGGACTTTCCTGAATCAGATGAAAAAAATAAATTTAAAGGACAAATAGGGTGGCACTAGCAAAAATTTATCTTAAAGAAATCGATATGACAAAGCCAAGGTTTACCCAGACCAAATTTAAATGGATGTTTGTTTAAAGAACTCCTTAAAAAATAAACAATCAAGTTATAACATCCTTTTAATCTTCAAATACAATAGCCTGACAAGTGTTAAACTAATGCTAGTAAACACCAAGACTCCAAGGATTGATTTGGTAAGCATCAATTATCAAGGTTAGGTACAAAGTTTTAAAATGTTATTTGGAAAAGAATCAATGTCAAGGCATTTGATTTAACCTTTTGTTGAGGTCATAAAATTTTCAAAAGTTTGGGGTCATTTCTGAATCATGATGGTAGGTTCTCTCTGATTGGTGACTATCTTTGTTAATTTAGGAGCAATTCTTAGGCCTTTAAGCCTGCTTTATCGTATTATTAAAGACTAAAAAATCATTCAAAAAGATGAAATTTTAAAAAGCTTTCTAGGAATAGCCTGACAGCCCAGATAGTTATGTTTGATCAAAATGGACTTTGTTAGGCACGTAACGTAGGCCACGGTTCAAGGCTTAAAAAGAAAAGGATAGATAGGCCCAAATAAAGTGTTTAAAGATAATTGAATCAAGGATCAGTTCTTTTCAAAAATAGTTGATTTCGGCATGTCTTTCAAGATGAACAAATCTTTTTTCTTCTATGACTTTTATTTTTTTATTTTTCTTTATTTCTTATTTTTTCTTTCCTCAAAGCTTCCATCGTTCTTTATTCCAAAAGAACTTGAAATTTTCTTTATTCTTCATTTGGAATATTTAAACTTGAAATTTAAACTTTTCTTTTTTTAAAATTTACTTCATGACATCTAATTTGTTCTTCTCGTAACCTTATAATGGAATTTGCCCCTTCCAATCTTGAAGGTTTGCTTCACTTGCCTCTCAATGTGGAGAGTGATCCTTGATTAGGGTTTAGAGATAGAAAACAAACTATCAGGCTCAAAGAAGACTACAAAGGGAATAATTTTCTGTATTGACGAACAGGTAGAGAAAAAAAGGCCATTTTTCATTTCAAATATAGCCATTTGAACTGGTCAAGCATTTCACTAGGAAAAAAAGTTTTCTTTTTTAAAATCATTTTGAATACTTCAATAGCATGATGCTACACTCCATAAAGGCTTAAGATATGTCCTTTAATATGATTAGGTTCATAGCCACAACGACTGGTTGAGCCTCTAAAAAAGAAAATCAGATTAGCTTAGAAACGATCTCGGATCTCATATCTTATATATCAAAAATTAGTTTGAAAAGGCTTTGTTCAAAAGGAAAAAAGAGATTTTAGGGTTATGTTCACTTTTATTCTTCCAGAATTGAGGATTTGGAAGAGTGTCATGAAAATTATGGCAAAAGTTTATCAAAATAAAGGAAATCTCAAAATTAACACAGGTCAAACTATCAATATCTGAATTTTTTAGAAGCATAACCTATTTGTTCAACCTTTAAGGAATCCATAGTAAAGAACATTTGGGTGTGGAAAGTCTATGGTGGTGAAAGGTCTACAGATGAATATTTAAGAGAATTATTTATGTAAAAGTGAAAGACCTTTCTGAGAGAGCTCAAACTAATGGTGATCACCTACCAAAGAAATTTTTTTTCCAAAATATTCTCATTATCCTAAATATTGAAAATCATTATAAACAAAATTCATGGTTAGTGAAATATGCATACTATTTACAAATCAAAATTCATTTCATAAAAAATGTACAAAATTTTGAAGTCGAGATAGAAATTGCCCCTTATTAGCATACTACCAGAAAGTTGATGACCCTTAGACTAATCAGCCTTAATAGTTGTCCACCTGCTCCTAGAATTTCACTGAATTGGCATCCTTTATCACTGAATTACAGGTGAGCTAATGGAACATTAAGAGGTACATAAAACTCTAAGTCCTCAAAATTGAGAATTCCATAAGATGTGTGGTTATTTCTTTTTATCACAATTATGCCATGAGGACAACCACTATATGACTCTTTACTAAATTCCTTACCAGGGAAGATGAATCCAAAAGCTCATTGCATAGCAAAGAATCAACCAAGTAGTCTCCTACCAATCATATTGATACTGCAGATTATCTTCACATTGAACAGATATTGGTTGATGGAATCCTTGACAAAAAGTGTTGCACCCTGATGTGCCAATTATGCCACCTTGGGTAGGGAGTTGTCTAGGTTTTGTTGGAATGGCAAAGACCATCTGATTCTATTAAGGTCATTAAACAAAGAAAGGCTAAGGTCGAGGACACTGTCCAAATAGATTTCCTTATTTTTTTTTAACTTTTTAAGGTTCTGTCAACTATGATAAAATTACTTTCTCATCTTATATATGCTACCTGTCGCCCCTTAGTCAGTATGAATTATGTATTATAGGACTAGCTTCCATATACTAAACACTATAAAGTGGTTGCATTTAAGCTTGCACTTCCCCAGATCCCTGGCAGAAGTATTGATAATACCTTTTGACTGTTAGTAAATTGGTTTCTTTATCTTAAGTGGTTCCATCTAACTTAAAATTTATGCTTGCATTTCTTTCTTATTGTATGGTATCATCGATTCAATGATTTGTTATTTCACCTTAAAATAATAAATAAATAAAACTTATATCAGTTTACATGAATATGTATGTGTCTTGATAGCATTAATCTTTATTGACACCCTACTATGATTGTCAATGAATGAAGAAAAATTACATAAAAATGAGTAAATGAATGAACGAATGCATGAATTAGTGAGCAAATGCATGTCCTAAAATAGATTAGATGTCCTAAAATTAACCAAGAACCAAATATAAAGATTATTGTAAAGGCAAGAATAAAAAAAATTCAAGTATTGTTTCATGAACCATAATCCTCTAACTTATCCATTGACTACATGCATACATAGCTATATTTACAAGATTTAAAAGCAAAGTAACAAAAAGAATTAATCTTGCAATCACTGCCCTTTCCTAACTATGTTAGTGTTTCTAAGGGATTTTTGCAAACCTATTTATTCATTTTTTTTCAATCATTTTTTAACCTTTATATTTACAAAATTTGACAAGTAGCCCAAAAATTATCTTCAAAGTCATTTCATTGCCTTCGTATTCAAATACTTCCAACAACATGATCTTTTTCTTTTTTTTATCCCATATAAACCCTTAACCATTTTTATAAGTCTATTAAGTAGATTTTTTGTTCCTCGAACTTCGTGATCAAACTTTTCTTAGATGAACTCTGACATGCAAACCCTTGCCTCTAATTCATCACCCATGTCTTGATCCTTAAAAATGCAATAAACGAAATGGATTAGTGCATTACAAAAATTATGAATGCATGAACATATAAGAATGTGAACTTTGTAAGTGCATGAATGAATTTGTAAATTTCCATGGGATATATATAAATGTGATGCCAAGAATAAAAAAACTTTTTCGTAATATAACAAATTAATAAAAGTAAAATATATCAGAATAACGCAACATACAATAATATGAAGAAACTCAAATCATAATAGTAAAAGGTTAAAAGTGCTCTTTCATGTGTACATTATTTGGTATCCTCTAGAACTGGGTATGGCTTTAACTAGGTGAGTGTCTGATAGCTCATTATGTGAGGTTTGGATTAGACATCTAAATAGGTTCTCGAATTATTCCCCAAGTTCAAAAAGAACTAACGAGGTACCTTAATACTTACCCATTGCGGGTTTATGTCGGAAAAGGTTCAATTCAAGTGGTAGTATCTTCCATGCCCATAACAAGGCTAACACCTCGGGCAGGCATAGGAATTTACACCAGTAGGAATTTCACTAGCCCAGACAGAGGCTAACACCTCAGAAGGCAGAGCTATTTCGCCTCTTCCTAAAATATTGGGTACTTATGTCCTTTCCATATATTTGGAAGAGAATCTAATGCATATGCATTTGCACAGTGTGTGCAGGGGAACAACTTACGTTTTATGACTTAACACTTTCAAAAATAGTTAAAACCCCTATCCTAAATTCCCTTAAAAAATAATGTTGCAAAGGAAACAAAAGGGTAGTGAAAACTATGAAGAATATATACTAAAATTTATAAGTCAAAAATACAATGAAAAAAGTATATTTTGAAAATATCGAGAATTATAGTTAAATATTATTTGAAACCAAATTAATCAAAATTCAGTTAAAACGTAATTAATTTTAGGCCTAACTCTCTAGCTATCCCCAGTGGAGTCGCTAAGCTACCGTAATGTGGTCCAGATACGAATCCCAACCAAGCCCAACTTAAATGGCCTTCGCACCTATATTTATCAAATTTATTATTATTTATATTTTTTATTTGTATAGGCCATATCATTATTGACATCTTTTTATTTTTGGGGACAAAGTGGTCGAGCTAAATCACTCACTCGACTTAACCTTAAATAGTTAATAAAAAATGACTATTTATTTGGAGTTACCACTAATCTATTTGGGTTAGGTGAGATTGGTCACCTACCAAAATTTGTATTTCAAGGGTTACAAAACCCTAGAATACAAACTCCAAGGCCCGCGATCATACCAAAGATCATACAAAAAGGTCCGAGAGTTGGTTATAATCATAAGTAAGGATCGACCCTCTCATGATGCCTAAAAATCAGTACCTTATTAATTACGTGTTAGCTTGAATTTTAATTTTTATTCGGTTTCAACATATGACATTTAATTATAGATTCTTAAAATAATAATTTTTTTAAAATGAATTTATTATTCCATATTAGGAAGATCAAATTTTTAAAATTTTGGAAGTCAAAATCTCTTTCGTGCTCCCTCGGAAGACCAATGGAACTTGAAAACTTTTTATCATTCTCCTTCGTATACCAACGGAAAACCAGAGGAACACGAAAGGTTTTAAAATAGTTTTTTCGCATCCTACTAGAGTACCTGTAGAATGTTACCTTGTCATTAAAATAGTTTTTTATTTGCATAAAATTCCTAATTCATATTTTGAAAAGGTTACCTTATCATTAGAATGACCCGTAAAACCCCTATCACATATGGGTGGTAGGAATTTCACACACCACTTTAACTTCGAGACATTGCCTTTATTTTTCAAAGATATACAAATTTTATTTGAAACAAAAATAATGGACATTTCAATATGGACACTGAAATACTAATTTGAATCCAAGGACTAAAAGATAAAAGAAAAACAAACCTATCCCTAAAGTATACCTTCGGTATAGAAACACCCGGTGGTTACTTAAGACTAGGTGGTTTTAAAAACAATTACAATATCCTCAAGGCCTACCGTCGACACTAAGGCACCCAGTAACTACTTAGGATTTGGTTTTAAGGAAAATTAAAATATTCCTAAGGCTTACGATCGACACCAAGGCACCCGGTAACTATTTAAGATTTGGTTCCAGGGAAAATTAAAATATTCCTACGGCTTACCATCGACACTAAGGCACCCAGTACGAAAAATTATGAAACCGCCCTTGAGGTATACCTTCGACATGAAAGTATCTTAGTACCCCTAATGGACTCAAAAATAACCTTAAAAGGCTAAAGGAACCTTAAACATTCACCTTTGGCATAAAAGCACCTTAATGAGAAAAATTATGAAAATACCCTTAAGTATATGTCGTAACATACCCTAGGACGGATCCTCACGAATCTATGGGCGCTCTTACTTAAAATAGTTTCCTGACATGGAAAATTTCTTCTTAACCGAGACTTTTCCCTCTCGATGTGATAAGAATGAGAACGTACAAATTCTTAACTTATGATACAGTGAGGGGATCCATAAGACGAATCACTCATCTTATTGGTCTCAGATGACCATCACGAAATGGCCAACACTTAGAGTCGCCATCGATCATTTCAGGCTAGGCATGATTGGATGCTGATTGAAACCTATGTTTTGAGTTACAAAACTCAAAACATCGATCCTGTGGTCTACTTAATGCAAAGATTCACCATTTGGGTTCAGGAGTTGGTTACGCGTGATGAGGTATGAACCTCTTCACGACCCCCGAAATCGATACCTTACTAGTTATATCTTATCTTGGTTTCGATTCTTTCGATTTTAATTTGTCATTATTTTGGTATAACCCTTTTCGAATGCATGAATCTTATAGAAATGATCCAAGTTTTAATGAAAAAGATTTAATCTCATATACGCCCCAGAGAAATGGGAAATATAGAGATTTTCAATAAAAATGACCTTTGGATTTTACTTTGAAAATGGAATGTTCCACTTCAGGCACTAAAGAGATACCCATGCTGAATATTACCCTTAATTTTATTTGGAAATGTTTTGAAAATGTAAATGCAAATAGTCATCACAAAAAAATCATGTTAGTAAGGCAATAAATGAAGTAACATAACATGAATCATTCAATGCAATGATAAAAAAATGGGTGGACTATTAGAATTTATCTCATAATTAGTATCAATCATCCGAGAATAACTGAATCAATGAATTTTGAGATGATCTAGTTCCTTGATTAAACGAGATTTGTTTGACATATTCATGGAAATCTGGGAAAGAGAAAAATTTAATTGTAATTGAAAGACAAGGTTAGAGTATCCCTTTAGAAAGATGAGGTTAGAGTATCCCCATGGATGACAAATAATTTTGACAAAAGAAGATTTTTACTTTGACAATTTTGAAAAATGAGGTTGGAGTGTCCCTTAGGAAAGGCCGGGTTGGAGTATCCTCGTGGATGACAAAACTTCATGATTTAGAAAATGGGTGAGCATTCGATAATTTTTGGCAAAAAGATTTAATGTGAATGAGGATGGTAAAGATGTAAAATGTGTTCGTGCCTTGATACGAGCCAATAAGGGTCAAAGCATGTCCTCAAGTCTGATCAGAGTGATACAGAGACAATCGAATGTCTCAAGATAAAATTCAAGAAAATAACTTAATTTTGACAAAAAACAAAAATAGGGGACAGCATCACGCTATCTTACTTCCTGAATTTATCTAAACTGGCTCGAAGAATTTAGAAGATGGACAAGACACCATTATAAAAGTGACTCGATGAGGGTTATCTTAAAAAATATTTCCACTACCCCAAAAAAAAACCTTTTGGAGGGAATAAATTTTCAAGTCTGAATTGATAGCGCTGCTGGCAGAGCATGTGAGGGACAAAATATGTCAAAATTTGAAATATCACCTTATACTTATTTGGAATAAAAAAAATTAGAAGTGATACCTTTTTGAAAAGGGACTTTCATGAACTTTCAGGAAAAATGTTTGAAAAATCTGAAAAAATCATTTAGTGGGCGTGAATGGCCCAACCAGAATATATGTTCAGATTATAGAGGTTTCAGATAGTTTAGACTTGAGAAATCGTAACTTTTTTATCTGGAATGATCCAGGGGTGAATAAGATATCGTTTTTAAGATAATTCGACATGCTGTGATAGAAAAATATCAAAAAATTCATGAAAAATCGTTTGGGATTTTAAAGTGATTTTTCAATTTGCAACAGTTATGCTATCAGTAGGGGACAAAACAAAATCGGGGATATCTCTCATTTTTTCATGTTTACAGTCCAAACTCAAGTCATTGACATTTGAATGTCTATGACTGAAGCGAAAGAGTGGCATGAGCATCACAAGCTCATTTGCATAGCCTCAGAGTAGTTTGTGATGATGAAATAGCCCGTTGATCACACCATTCGAGGTTTTGACTCAAAAAAAAGGCATAAACATTTAAGGAATAATTGTAAAATCATTTTTATTTCAAAATCAAAAGATTTGAGCTTGTTTAACCAAGATTCCATATATGGAAAATTTACTTTTCCCCAAGATATTTCACCAGCTTTAAGGAAAATGTTAAGTCCATGCTAATCTTTTTTGGTTGAGGTTAACATGCTTGGCTTTGGGGTTTCAAAAATCAATTTTTGACAGCCATCAAACATGCATTTTGACAAGGAGGAGACAAAAAACAAATAAGGGGATAGCACATAACATGAATAGGGATACTAATTTTACTAATGGCCTAGACAAAAAAAGTATTATGTACTTTGACAAAAAAAAAATGTTATGGATGTTGAAAATGATAATGATTCATGCAAATTAAGGTGTAAATGTGCTTGAAATGTGTTAGGCTAATGATTCATACATGGATTAAGGATAACAGGATGCGTGGGCATGGCATAAAATGCATGAGCAAGAGATATCAAACTAATAAGGATGAAATAAGGTATTTTTGCACATCCAAGGAGTATTAAAGCATCCAAATCTGAAACTACCACAACTAAAAGCCACAATAATGCATGATAATCCTAAGAGGGTGATGGAAACATAGAAAGCTCACTAGAATGATGGAGTTGCTGAAAACAAAAAATGTGAGTGATAGAGTAAAAAATTATACCAATAAAACTTCAACTTTGGCCAAATAGTTAAAGTAGCAAAGATGACTTAAATTTCCCTCTTTTCCTTGTTGTTAATAAGCAAGAAAAAGAGAAAAACAATGAGGTTTTGGTTCTGGTATGGATAAGGGTGATTTTTGGAATGTGTAATGGTTGAAAGTGGGTATTTAGGGCTATTTTTAAGTAATGGGTGAAGGGCTATGGGATTCTGGTTTTCTTGGTGTGTGAATGTGTTTTTTGAAGTGTAAATGAGCTAGAATCTAACCTTTTTCTACTAAGATAGAAGTGGTCCACTTATACCAGCCTTTTGGAGCCAAATTAGAGGTGTTTTTGGCCATTCCTCAAGAGGGACAAGGTGATGCTAGCATGATGGCTACAGAGTGGCTGTAGGAAGCAACTTGCTGCCAATGTGATGTGCATAGGGTGGCTAGATTAAATGCTAAAATGCTTTTCCAGCAAATAGGGTCGCTGATGGTGATAGTGGTTAACAAGCTAAGGAGTAAGGTGATCATGTGATGTTGACCCCTTTTTTATCCAATTTAGACTTCAAAAAGATGTTATGATTAATTTAAAAGTCTAAATTCGTAATCTGATATGCATTTTAATTGTTTCTTATACAAAGAAATGAGTTAAAATCGAGTTTTAGATCAATGATGGATGAGTCAAAAATGCTCAAACCATGAAAATGGCCTACATGTATCGATACATTGCATAATGTATCGATACATATGGTCCAAAAACCTTTTGTGTATCAATACAATAAACATTGTATTAATACAATGATCAAAGTATCGATACTATGAACCATTGTATTGATAGTATGAACCATTGTATTGATACATATTGATATGTATCGATACATTCCTTTACAAAATGCATGTTTTGGTCTTGGCATGGACTAGTATCGATACAAATGGGGACATTTCAAATTTTTTACACATTAGAAAATTGTATCGATACATGAGAACCATGAATGGATACATTCAAGTAAAATTGTGAATTTTTTCTTTTTTTTTCCCTTGATACCTTGGACTACATCATTTGATGCCACATCTTTGAATCTACCTTTGATATAATCCTTAGGCCCTCTCTTACGTCCATGCTCTAAATTCTTAAAATTAGCCCGGATAAAATAAGGTGTCTACAATTGCCCCTCTTTAACCTTTGCTAAGAATCAGGAACAGGGCAAAGATAAATAGACACTATTTTGTCCGGGGTGGACTGACACTTCTAGAACAATAAGGTGTTAGGTTTTCTAAGGTTTGACCCCTTTAGGTAGGTACGGACTAACGTGGATTTTTTATGTGGGTACCATCAGTTTGTCCGGGCTTTGACTTAAACATAAGTGCCACCCACTCATGTGGGCTTTGAGGGGTGCCACTGACTTGTGGGCTTTAAAAGATGCCACTAATATGTGGGCTTTGAAAGATGCCACAGCTTACAAGTGCCATGGCTCGTGGGCTTTGAAAAGGGTGCCATGACTTGTGGGCTTTTGAGAGAATGCCACTGACTTGTGGGCTTTAAAAAGGTGCCATCGATATATGGGCTTTGAAAAGGGTGCCACTGACTTATGGGCTTTAAAAAGGGCACCATGACTTATGGGCTTATGAGAGAATGCCATGACTTGTGGGCTTTAAAAAGGTGCCACTGACTTGTGGGCTTTGAAAAAAGGTGCCACTGACTTGTGAGGTTTAAAAAGGGTGACACTGACTTATGGGCTTTGAAAAAGGTGCCGTTGACTTGTAGGCTTTCAAAAGAGTGCCACCGACACTTGGGCTTTGAAAAGGGTGCCACTGACTTATGGGCTTTGAAAGGGTGCTACCGACATGTAGGCTTTAAAAAGTGTGCCATTAACTTGTGGGCTTTAAAAAGGGTGCCACTGACTTGTGGGCTTTGAAAAAGGTGCCGCTAACTTATGGGCCTTAAAAAGAGTGCCACCGACATATGGGCTTTGAAAAGAGTGCCATTGACTTATAGGCTTTGAAAGGGTGTTACCGAAAAGGGTGCCACTGACTTATGGGCTTTGAAAGGGTGTTACCGATATGTAGGCTTTGAAAAGGGTACCACTAACTTGTTGGCTTTAAAAAGGGTGCCACTGACTTATAGGCTTTGAAAGGGTGCCACCAACATGTGGGCTTTGGAAAAGGTGCCATTAACTTATGGGCTTTGAAAGGTTGCCACCGACGTATGGGCTTTAAAAAGGGTGCCACTGACTTATGGGCTTTTAAGGGCTTTGAAAGGTTGCCACCGACGTATGGGCTTTAAAAAGGGTGTCACTGACTTGTGGGCTTTTAAGAGAGTGCCAGGACTTATGGGCTTTAAAAAGGGTGCCATGACTTGTGGGCTTTTAAGAGAGTGCCATGCCTTATGGGCTTTGAAAAGGGTGCCACTGACTTTTCAGCTTTGAACAAGACGGTACTGACTTACGGGCTTTTAAATGGGTGGCACTGATTTATAGGCTTTAAAAAGGATGCCACTGACTTGTGGGTTAAAAGGGTACCACCAACCTGTGGCCTTTGAAAATGATGCCACTGACTTGTGGGCTTTGAAAAGGTGCCACTGACTTGTGGGCTTTGAAAGGGTGCCACCGACATGTGGGCTTTGAAAAGGTGTCATTGACTTGTGGGCTTTAAAAAGACTTATGGGCTTTGAAAATGGTGCCACCGACTTGTGGGCTTTGAAAAGGGTGCCACTGACTTATGGGCTTTGAAAGGGTGCCACCGACATGTGGGTTTTGTAAAGGTGCTATCGACATGTGGGCTTTGAAAAGGGTGCCACTAACTTGTGGGCTTTAAAAGGGTGCCACTGACATATGGGCTTTGAAAAGAGTGCCACTGACTTATGGGCTTTTGAGAGAGTGCCACAACTTGTGTACTTTAAAAAGGGCGCCACGAGTTGTGGGCTTTTAAGAGAATGCCACGACTTATGGACTTTAAAAAGGTACGACTAACCTATGCACTTTGAAAAAGGTGCCACTGACATATGGGCTTTGAAAAGGGTGCCACTGACTTGTGGGCTTTAAAAAGGGTGCCACTGACTTGTGGGCTTTGAAAGGGTGCCACCGACTTATGGGCTTTGAAAGGGTGCAATCAACATGTGGGCTTTGAAATGGTGCCATTAACTTGTGGGCTTTAAAAAGGGTGCCATTGACTTATGGGCTTTGAAAGGGTACCACCGACATGTGGGCTTTGAAAAGGGTGCCACTGACATGTGGGCTTTGAAAAGGGTGCCACTGACTTGTGGGCTTTGAAAGGGTGCCATCGACTTATGGGCTTTGAAAGGGTGCCATCGACATGTGGGCTTTGAAATGGTGCCATTGACTTGGGGGCTTTAAAAAGGGTGTCATTGACTTGTGGGCTTTGAAAGGGAACCACCGACATGTAGGCTTTGAAAAGGGTGCCACTGACATGTGGGCTTTGAAAAGGGTGCCACTGATTTATAGGCTTTAAAAAGGGTGCCACCGACTTGTTGGCTTTAAAAAAAGTGCCACTAACTTGTGGCCTTTAAAAAGAGTGCCACTGACTTGTGGCCTTTAAAAAAGGTGTATGGGCTTTGAAAAGGGTGCCACTGACTTGTGGGCTTTAAAAAGGGTACCACTGACTTGTGGGTTTTGAAAAGGCTGCCACTGACCAGTGGGCTTTAAAAAGGTTGCCACTAACTTATGGGCTTTAAAAGGGTGCTACGACTTGTGGGCTTTGAAAGGGTGCCACCAACTTATGGGCTTTAAAAAGTGCGCCATTGACTTATGGGCTTTGAAAGGGTGCCACTGACATATGGGCTTCGAAAAGGGAGCTATTGACTTGTGGCGTTTAAAGTTTTTAATAAAACTTATACTGCAAGCTTTTAAAAGTTCATGACAAAATTTCTAGATAAAAAAGGTTTTGGCGCTAGTTTATGCCAAAAATTCTTGACAAAGCTTCTGACAAATGTTCTTATAGAAGTTTTTGATGATAATTTCTAGACAATAATTTTTTGCCATCAGCACTTTCGACATAAGGTGGTGATAAGAGAAGGACCTTACCTGAATGAAACTTGGTTTACGAAGCTTAGAGTTCTTACTAGGAATTCCTTAGAGGTTCAGCAAACTTGGCTTGAAGTGATATTGTAAAAATGATATATGAAGGTAATGTGAATGCATGATGTGGAATACTATCATGATTATATGATGTGAAGTCTAATACGGGAGATAGTCGTAGTTCTCCTTATGTGTCGTTCAAACTCTCAAAGGGATGGCAAATTGTCTTTGATGCGACTGTGGATAAGAATCTTCCTCATCCTGCTTGGGATTGTAGGTTGTCCCAGCTCTATTGGGGATATGACCAGAAATTTAGTCTCAAAAACTTGGACTATTGCATTTCTCGATTCAGGAGGCTCAATCATTTTCCAAACAAATGAAAGGCATTGTCAACAATTTGGAGACTATTTGACTGATTAGGTAGATGTCTTTGGTTTTAATGGGATTCTGATAGAATGCATAGGTTGATTTTTTTGGTTAGCCTAAAATGGTTTTTCTTAAGATGAGGCTTGTGAAAGTAAGAAATGGTTTGGTGTATAGTCATGCCGAACGGGTGTTTGCACGTGACAAGTGCATAATCCTGATGATTGGGGCGTAAGCAGAGTTCCCTGTGCTTTTTTTTCCTTTTGAGGTAATGTCAAGATGTACTGATACGTATTTCAGTTAATTATCCAACATTATCAACTAAATGACAAATGCAACATGAATTATATAAGGGTCAAAAGAAAAAAGGTAATATTTATTTTTGACAACAAAGAGACATAACTCAATATACTATTTGACAAGCAATTGATAGGGTAGCGAGAAAGATGATCTTTTAGGTGAAAGATGCCTCTGACAATCATGACATGGATGTTCTTTATGTGCTTTTCAAAATCAGTCTCGAACAATGAATGTGCCTAGCATGAGCTGATCTTCGAAAGATCTCTAGGATTGCCCTGTATTGTCTTGTAAGTGTTCTCGATTCGTGCCCTATCAAAATTAATCCTCTTCAGTTAACCTTGCAGGTTTTCAACTGTAGTTGGTTTGGTTGTCTAGATGCCTTTTTCATATTTTCATCTATACCCCATTTTGTTTTCTTTTGTTTGTTTTTTTTTATTTTTTATTTTTTTTCAAATGCGCTTTTTCAGGTTTTCGTCTTCTACGTATAATATTTCTTGATAGAATCTGAGTTGACTGGGTTGGGTAAGACATTGCTATCCATTTTTGACAAGATTAGGAGAAGGCTTGCTTCACAACATATGTCTTTCCCAATTACGAGTCCATTTGCCCTGCACGTCTTTGTGAATTGGGAGGATCTTCTTTAATACCAATTCACCTAGGTAAAATTATCATGGATGCATTTTTTTGTCATGGGCTCTGATCATTCGTCTTTGATACATTTGACCATGGCAGATGGCCTTCATGCATTTTTCCTCGATAAGGTTAAGCTAGTCATATCTATTCTTAACCCATTCAGCTTTTTCAAGTTTGGTTTCCATGAAAACTCTGAGGGAAGGGATCTCGACTTCAATAGGCAACACAGCTTCCACCCCATAGACAAGACAAAATGGAGTAGCACCTATGGATGTGTGAACTAAGGTCCGATAGGCATGAAGTGCAAAGAATAGCTTCTCATGCCAGTCTTTGCAAGTCTCGACCATTTTCTCAACTATTCTTTTGATGTTTTTGTTGGCTGCCTCGACTGCCCCATTCATCTTTGGGCGATAAGGGACAGATTTATGGTGTTGGATCTTGAACTGTAAGTAGACTACTTGCATCATTTTATTGTTTAAGTTGCTTGCATTGTCTATGATGATTTGGTTTGGGAGGCCATATCTACAGATGATGTCTCGCTTGACAAACAAACGATCGATCTAGTGACATTAGCTTATGAGGCAGCCTCTACCCACTTAGTGAAATAGTCGATTGCTACTAAGATAAATTGATGCCCATTGGAAGCTTTAGGGGTGATTAGCCTGATCACGTCCATGCCCTACATGGAAAAAGGCCATGGGGCCATCACGACGTGAAGTGGCATTGGAAGGACATAGAACTTGTTAGCATAGATTTGACACTTATGGCATTTTCAGGCATAATTGATGCAGTCTCTTTCCAGGGTTAACTAGTAATAACCCGCTCTTATGATTTGCTTAGCCATCCAATTTCCATTAGCATGCATGCCATAAATCCCTTCATGAACTTCTTCTAGGATCTTTTTGGCTTCAAGAGTATCAATGCATCTGAGCAATACTTGATCGTGGCCCTTTTTGTACAAGATTTTTCCATCAAGAACAAATCCCATAGCTAGCCTTCTGATAGTTCTCTTATCATTCTCTATTACCAGCTTGGGATATTACTGATCCTTGATGTAACAAACAATGTCATAGTACCACGATAGGACATCATTCTCTTTGTTGATACTATGACAATGAATCAAAGTTATGTAAATGCTTATCTGGATGGGAGCAAAGTCTGACTCCTGGTTCACTTTAAACATGGATGATAATGTAGCCAAAGCATCAGCTATTTGGTTCTCTTCTCGAGGTAAGTGTCAAAAACTAATATTATCAAATTTTTTCTTAAGTTCTGCTATCAGCTTCCCATACTGCATCAATATGGCATCGCGAGTTTGCCACTCTCCCTTTAATTGGTAGATAACTAGGGCCGAATCACTGAACACCCATAATTTCTTGATATTCTATTCAAGCCCTATGACATAAGCTTTATATTCTGTGATATTATTCATGCAATCAAAATTTAGTCTTGCTGTGAATGGATAAAGGCTCTCGTCGGGTGACATCAATATTGCCTCGATTCCATGTTTTAGAGCGTTTGATGCTCCACCAAAATACATCTTCCAAGATTGATCTTGGTTGGAGGCACCTTCATTCTTAGAAATGCACATTAGATCTTCATCTGGGAAGTTAAAATTTAAGGGTTCATAGTTATCTGCCGCTCGACTTGCTAAAAAGTTAGCTATTGCACTATTCTTGATGGCCTTTTAACTAGCATAGGCAATGTTGTATTCAGAAAGCAAGACTTGCCATCTAGCTAGCCTTCCTAATAGTGCAGAGGCTTTCTATAGATACTTGATAGGATCGAGCCTCGTGATCAACCATGTAGTGTGATATAGCATGTCCTACCTAAGTCTTTTGGCTATCCATACTAAAGCACAGCATAACTTCTCAACTGCGGAGTAATTACGCTCACATTCTGTAAACTTTTTGCTTAAGTAGTAGATTGCTTGTTCTTTCTTTCCTGAGTCATCATGCTACCCTAATACACAACCCATAGACTTATCAAAGATTGCCAAGTAAAGGATTAAAGGTTAATTGGGCACTGGCAACACCAACACTGATAGGCTTGACAGATAATGCTTGACTTTATCAAAGGCTTTTTGACATGCCTCATTCCACTCTCCTCGATTTTGTTTGCAAAAGAGTCGAAAGATAGGGTCGCATTTGTCAGTAAGCAAGGATATGAATCTAGCAATATAGTTTATCTCCCTAAAAAGCTTCTCACTTCTTTTTGGGTTTGAGATGGTGGCATATCTTAAATGGCTTTGACTTTGTCCAGGTCAACTTTGATCCCTTTTTTGCTGACTATAAAGCCTAAAAGCTTACCTGAAATGACTTTGAAGATACACTTGGCAGGATTCAATTTGAGTTGAAATTTTTTTAGCCATTTAAAAAGTTTCTAAAGGTCTATGACATGCTCATCTTCTTTTATTGACTTGGCAATCATGTCATCAATGTGGACCTCGATTTCTTTATACATCATGTCATGGAATAAGGCTACCATGGCCAGTTGATAGGTTGCCCCAACATTTTTTAGTCCGAAGGGCATGACATTATAGCAAAATGTCCCCCACATGGTTATGAAAGTTGTTTTCTCCTTGTCTTCAAGTGCCATCTTAATCTGGTTATAGCCTGAGAATCCATCCATGAAAGAGAACAGAGAATTCTTGGTCGTGTTGTCTACCAAAGTGTCGATATGGGTTAATGAAAAGTTATCCTTGGGACTAGCTTGATTTAGATCCTGATAATCAGTATAGATTCGTACCTTGCCATCTTTCTTTGGGACTGAGACTATATAGGCAACCCATTCTAGATATTCGGCTACTCCAATAAACTCCACATCAAATTGCTTCTTGACTTCCTCTTTAATTTTGAGGAGCATTTTCGGCTTTATCCTCTTTAACTTTTGCCAGACTAGTTTGCATCCAGGCTTGATGGGAAGCTTGTGGACCACTATATCAGTGTCCAGTCCTAGCATGTCTTGGTATGACCAAGTGAATATATCTTGATATTCCTAGAGTAGATTTATCAGCTTGGCCCTAGTTGTCGACATTATGGAGGTTTTGATTTTAACTTCTTTTCAGTCCTCCTGAGTACATAGATTTATTACTTCTATTGGGTTTTATGGGGCATGATTTCTTTCTCCTCTTGCTTAACTAGTCGTAAAAGCTCTAGTGGTACAAAGCTTTCTTTGAAATCTTCTTCATGATCGACTTCACTAGTGCCTATTGACTGTTCAAAATCGATCTTCAAAGACCCATCGAACATATCCATGTCACTATAGTCAGGACACCTGAAAGGGCAAAGAAACAAACATTGCAAAAGGTGCACACACAACTAAGGGATTTGGATAAAAATAAAGGCAAAAGAGTAATGGAGACAAAAAGGTTGAAAAGTGATACACAATGTGGAATGATATATACAAAAGTCATTTCATTGATAATGTTTGATAAAAAATGCCCTTAGGACACCCATCTGTCCTTGGGCAGGGATGGCAGGTTTTCATTTGTTGACAATATATGAAAGGGACACAAAAAGTGTAGGGGCTTCCGTTATGACCCCATCATCAAAACTGGTCCTAGTGGAAGGATACAAATTTTATGGCTCGGTATCTTGGAGATAGAGGTTTTTAAATGCTCTATTTAGGATGACCAAGACATCCTTGGCCTTTTGCTCTTTTAATTGGCTTGGATTAATTCATCCTCTCGAACGAAATATCTCATGGAGAGATAGAAACATTGTCGACTTTGACTCTTCCTCTTAACCTAATGATCGTGTCATCTCCTAGTTGCAGGTCCTCTTTTCTTGCCGCTTTCTTGAGTGCACATTAACCTTAAATCCTAAGCCTCTTTTGTTGGCTTGAGTGGTGACCTCTAAGGCTAGGGCCATCCCTTGCAAATTTTTGCCAAGCCCTTTTCCAGCACGGGAATCTTTGCCAACAATCATTTTTAAACCCAAGTGGGTACTTTTTGACAGATGGGGTTTGATTATTGGCAATCCTTCTCTCATAAATATCGGATTGACAAACTCGATTGAAGGATTGGAACGATGAACCTGTTGCATTTTCATTAGGCTCTATGTAAATATCCTTAGTGAAAGCAGTGGCAATCATTTCTTTTTCTGCTTCGATGGTGACTACTTTGTTATCTATCACAAATTTAAGCTTCTGATGGAGAGAAGACAGGACAGCTCTGACGGAGTATATACATGGTCTTCCCAATTGGCAGTTGTAAGAAAGATTAATATCCATAACTTGAAAGGCCACTTCTTATGTACATGGGCCAATCTAAAGCTGAATTATGATATTTCCAATTACTCTATGACATGTTCCATCAAAAGCTCAAACTATGGTGTGACTACTTTTGATGTTAGACTAATCGATAGCGAGTTTGCTTAATGTAGTTATAGGTATGACATTGAGGGCTGACCCATTATCTATAAGTACTTTAGGCAAAATACATCCCTTACAGTGGGTGGTGATATGCAGAGCCTTATAACTACCCTTACCTCCGGGTGGGATCTCATCATTAAGGAAGGAAATGTAATTATCAGCCATGATGTTGTTTACCAACTAATCCAACTTGTCCACGAGGACGTCTGAGGGCACATATGCTTCATTTAGCACCTTCAGTAATGCATTTTGGTGGACCTTTGAATTAAGAAGTAGAGATAACAAAGAAATTTTGGTGGGTTGCCTGCTTAACTATCCACAATATAGTATTCACTGTGCTTAATGAACTTGAAAAACTATGTGGCTTCTCTTTCATTCATTGCTTCCTTGACTTTTTCAGTCTCAAAATTCTTGGATTTAAGCGGTACTGGTGCTTGAAGATGCATCAACCTTCTATTTTTCTTCAACTAGGGAGCGTAACACCTATTGCTACGAGTTAGATGACTAACTCCTGATAGTT
Organism: Adansonia gregorii; assembly: GCA_038382025.1. Classification (NCBI taxonomy): domain Eukaryota; kingdom Viridiplantae; phylum Streptophyta; class Magnoliopsida; order Malvales; family Malvaceae; genus Adansonia; species Adansonia gregorii. Next base: position 2,784 of record JBBYHO010305353.1, on the reverse strand, counting down.
TCATTATAGCAATTAAAGGAGTTAGCTCTCCGATCATCACTACTTGATTTTCGTATTTCCATGGAATAGCTTTATTACTCTTATATGGGAATGGTTTAGGTACTTCTACAACCAATTTTTGTGTAGGTGTCTAAAAATTGACCTCAAAACTTGACTTGCCATAAAGAATAAGGGGTCAATTTCTACCATAAGGAGGCTTCATGGTTTCATCTCCTATCATGTTGATAGATTCATCAGTAGGTATGATCTCGTGATATAATTCTATTTGGCCTGCATTCATCATTCTTTGAACCATGGACCTAAACTCCTTGCATGTTTGTAGCGTATGACCTATAACCATGTGGAAGTCACAAAAATTGTTAGGATTGTCTTTCAATTTTTCTATTGCATTGAGCAACCCAACCTGAATCAATGCTTGCCAGACCAAGAACATTGGCATCTTTACATCCTCTATGCTTGCCCTTACGTTATGTTTGTTTTTAATGTCAATCATGTTTACAACTGGCTTAGTGTGGTTTGGCAAAGGATTGGTGGCAACATTTGGCCCCTGGTTCATCCCAAACTGCAGAACTTTTGAGTTAATTAGATTTTACACGTTTCATTTGAAAGATATGCAATTTTCAATATCATGCCGTGCTACACCAGCATGGTATTCATAGTGGGCATTGGAGTTGTACTATGGCGAGTATGGCAGCTTCTTTTCTGGGACATAGATTAGGGCCATTAAATGATTTTGGAGCAAGGTCTAGTAGAGCTCTTTCTAGGTCATAGGGATAAAACCAAAGTATTGTCTTTTGTTGATTTGCATCTCAATTGCCAGGTGCATTATTGGTTGTTCGATTGGTATTTTGGTAGACTTAGGAAGGTAGCCTTATGGTAGGTTGGATGGGATTACGAATAACGAGTTACGGGTTATGGCATTAATATGCTGAGGGGGTATGATGATAGGGCAAGAATACAACATGCTTGGGTAGTAAGGGTTGGGTGTTTGATGTCATTTCATTGAAATGAGCTAGCATAACTTATAGCATTGGCCTCTTCTTCCTTCTTTTACTGGCCATAGGCTTTTTGCTTGATCCAGATGTTTCCCCGACTGACATTTTACCACTCTTAATGGCTGCATCAATCATCTCCCTAGAAAGGACAAGGTTAGTGAATTTTTTTATGGCATTTCCTATAAGCTTTTCGTAATAAGGGGCGTGTAAGGTGTGGATGAAAGTGATTGCCATCTTTTTTTCTTAAGGGGAGGCTGGACTAGGGCTACTTCCTTTCTCCACCTTTAGGCATATTGCCTGAAGCTTTCAGTGGATTTTTTCTCACAATTCATCAAAAAAAGTCGATCCGATGCCCAATCCGACATGTGTTGGTATTGATTCAAAAAGGCCTTAGCCAAATCAGCCCATGATTGGATTTCACATTGTCTAGCTCGATATACCACTGAGCTGCTGCCCCAATAAGGCTATGCTAGAAGCAATGGATGAGGAGCTTTTCATTTTTCTCATACCTAGCCATCTTTCGTAGGTACATTTGGAACATAGACAGAAGGGCCAATGGTTCTATTAAACTTTTTGAACTCTGGGACTTTAAACTTCAGGGGAATGACAAGGTTGGACACCAAAGACAATGATGCGTCAAGAGCTTCAAACTTGTCACTCCCTTCAATAGCTTGGAGGCATTTTTTTAGTAGTTGGAATTTGTTCACTTCTTCCACAGTCATGGTGGACTTTTAACCTTCTATTTTCTCTAGTTCCTTATGGTCAAGGGTTATTAGATCTGCTGGTGAGACTCTCACATTCATCCCTTAAGTACCAGGAATGAATTAACTTGCTGCAACAGGATTGAGGTAGATGATTGGTGGAGCTTGAGCACTAGGTGTAGGACTAGGCTGTTGTTCTTATCTAGTTTCCCTTTGGGCAGGTTCAGGATTATTGGTAGGGGGACTTTCGCCATTAGAAGGATCATTCCTTGTTTCAACAGTGCTAGCTTGCCCTTTTTCTCTTATAGAAGCTGTCATTAGTTCCATAAGTCTCACCATCTGAGTTTGTATTTCATTTTGCTTATGGAGCATTTGGTCCAGTAATTCCTTGACCATTAGCTCAAGTCGCTCAATACGAGCTTTATGATCACTCTCCATGATTTGCTTACGGCATTTTATGTTGTAACGGTGCATGATGTAAGGTTCCATGCTCCTGATTGATCTCGAAATCCCTTGCACTTTTATGGCCCATTTCCTGTATTAGATTTCTTTTTTAAATGTATTTATTGATGAGCATTCATGATACGATGACGAGTGTAGACACCTTATTTTTTTCAAGCTATTTTTTAGCAATCTGGAGCATAGTTGTAAGAGGAGACGTTGATCATCGCTCGAAGAAAAAGTATTTTTAGGATGTCAAGAAGGCCTAAGGATCATATCAAAGCTAAATGCGAAGATGTGGCATCAAATGATGGAGTTCAAGGCATCTGGGGACAAAGGAATCGAGAAAATTCACAATTTTACTTAGATGTATCAATACATGGTTCTCATGTATCGATACAATGCTTCAACGCGCCAAAAATTTGAAATGTCCTCATTTGTATCGATACAACATGTAGCTATATCGATACAAAAGCCTCTATATCGATACAGAAACTCATGCATCGATATTAGACCATGCCAGGACCCAAATATGCATTCTGCAAAGGAATGTATCGATACAAATTAACATGTATCGATACAGTGGTTCATGGTATCAATACAATGGTTCATAGTATCGATACAGTGATCATTGTATCGATACAATG
>JBBYHO010305026.1:0-30323 GCA_038382025.1 Adansonia gregorii | reverse complement strand
AAATCCGAGGCAAGTGAGGTCGAGGTAGAGGACGTAGGCAATTGAGGCCGAACCTTTATAAATAATTGAGTTTGCTTCTTTTTTCCCTTTTTCTTTGATTATTTATTTTCATTCACTAAATCACACACCAAAAGTTTATTGTTTGGATTTCTTAAGTTCATCTACCAAAATTTTAATTTATCAAAATTTTGCAAAATCAATTCACCCCCTCTTGATTTCATTCACCACCTAAAGGTCTAACAGATGATTGGGTTTAGAATTACTGAAAGACTTCTCAGGATTGAGGTATGCTTGAATCTCAAATTGATCTTTAGATATCTTGATCTTCAAGATTAGTCAAGATCATGTAAGATAATCTAGTTTAGAGAGTCTCAGATTAGATTCTGCTGCAATGTTCATATGTTATTTATAAATTTTTTGTAATCCGATTACTTGTTGCCTTGAAAATTCCTACGTTAGACACTATTAAAAACTCAGCATCTATTTGCTTTTTCAACTTATCTTTTATCTTTTGAAGCATCTCAGGCTTTATTCTTCTTAACTTTTGTTACATCAACTTACACCTACATTTTTATAAAAGCCTATCCAACATTATGTCTATATCCAATCTTGGCAAGTCCTAATATGACCAAGCTAATACATCCTTAAATTCTTTTAGGAGAGAGAATAATTCTCCCTGAGTTGATGAGGATATCATAGTTCCTATCTAGACTTCTTTCTTTTCTCATTTCAATAGATTCCTTATGAAACATAATTTCTCTCTTCTCTTGCTCGATCAGTCTTAACAAATTTGAGGGCAAGGCATAGTCTTTCATGTTCTCATTAGAATTCATATTGCCTCATAAAATGACTTTTCAAAATCAATCCCTAAAGTGCCAACTCATCTCTCTATATCTTTTATATTAAAATACTTAAGAAGGGTCAGCATCGAAGCTATATAGGCATAGATATTAAGATATTGGTTTAATTAAAGATATAAGGTAACCAAGATAATAAGAAATAAAACATTCACAAAAAAATAAGGCATAAAAGTGTAATAAGAAATACATTATGCTTGTTATTTATTTAACGATAAGTAATAAATTGAGCCCAATATAGAAAAACCCTTATATGTTTTTGGGCAGCAACATTTAGGGTTGAGTTTTTAACATTTATCAAAGAAAGGCCTATGAGCTATAAAGATCTTGGTATCATTCCAAATTCAGTGATCATGGGCTAAGAGAACACCCTCCTTTGGGATTGCATATTTTTTCATTAGTAAAAACACTAACATTCTCAAAAGCTTTCTTCAGTATTACCAGGAATTCTTTGGAATAGCTTTTTTTATTCAAGTCTAGATAACCTCCCATATAATGCCAAAGGCATGCAACAGTCCTAAATTAATGACAAGTTTTTAGCCCATCAACCTTGCCATTCTTTTGTTTTTTGCCCCCTTATCAACCTACTCATTTGGAAAACATCCAGTTTAAACCCTAGACTACTCTTGCCAATCTAATTCATGACTTTCACGGCTTTGGCCATCCTTTGGAGGTGTTCTTTTAATCCCTTACCAACCTAGCAACCTCTTTGGGTCATTATTTTCAAACCCATCTTGGTATTTTAGGACAAATAGGGCTTGAGAATCATTAGTACTTTTCCTAATGATGCAATAAACTTGTCATCCACAATAAACTTTAACTTTTGATGCAATAAGGAAGGCACTATGCAACTGAATAAATCGAAGGCTTTCCCAGCAAACAATTATAAAAAAAAGTAATTTTCATCACTGAAACTTAACTTCAGAGGTGCATAGGCCTATCTTTTGAGGAATTATAACCATGACTACCACTTCCTGTCGAGTCCTATCAAAAGCTTAGACTACAATATGACTATTCTTAATATGAGAGGCATCAACTAGTACCCTCTGTAAAGTAACCAAAGGCAGCACATTTAATGCAAAACTATTATCGATCAAAACCTTTAGCAATGTATGACCCTTGCAATTGATGATGATATGGAGAGCTTTCACATTATTCTCTTTCTAAACAAGATCTCATCATCACTAAACATGACGAAGTTGTCAGCAAGAATATTATCCACCAATTGACCCATCTTGCCAACAAAATTGTTATGCATGACATAGATTTGATTATAAACCTTCAATAAAGCTTTCATTATGCTTCGAGTTCAACAATAGAGATAGCATCAATATCTTAGCGAGTTACTTATTGAATTACTCTATAATGCTACACTCACTGTGCTCAATAAACTTCAAGAACTCATTAGCCTCTTATTCACTAATTGACTATTTTGTTTCCCTAGAAATGGTTTTCATTACGACCTCAGGGTTATCTTTATTCCTTATATCAGGAATTGATTTCTCTTTTTCTAGCTAATGTGACATAACATTGAGCACTCATAGTTATATGGTTGATTCCTCTCATTATAATTTGAGAACTTGATTCTCCTACTAACACGGTTTCAAATTCATAATTCCAAGACGTTACTTTTTTATCCTTATATGAAAAAGGTGTAGGGACCTCAATGATCACCTTGGGAATAGACTTCACAGCTCTGGCACTAATTTCAAGTTTATTACAATAAATAACTATTAGTCCATCAACTCCATATAGAACCATTGCAAACCCTTACCAATCATATTTACTAACATTTTTTACCAACTTATTTAACTTTTTATAGAATTTAAATTCCTTATTGTCTATCGACTTTTAGACAACAATCTTGAACTTATAACATGATTGTAAATCATGCTCGTCTATTTCATGGAATTCATAAAACCTTTCTAACCTAGTAACTGAAACTTCCCTTCCTTGAATTGTCTTAGCTTTTACCAAAATTGCCAAATAATTTTCATTAAAACTTTCATTTCCTCGACCTCTTCCTTGACTTTATGGGCTTTTTTCAAGAACACCCTATTCATTTTAGGTTTAGTATGATTGGCAAAAGATTGTTAGCAACATTCGACCCTGATTTAGTTTCAAATTGTAGCTTACCAACATCAATAAAGCCTTCAACCATCCTCTGAAATGCTAAACAATTTTCTATGGAATGCCCCTACAAACCTGTATGATATTCACATTGAGCATTGGTATCTGTTAGACTTTTTAATGGTGAATGAAATCAAGAGGGGGTGAATTGATTTCTCAAAATTTTAGTAAATTAAAACTTTGATAAATAAAATTAAGAAATCTAAATAATAAACTTTGGAGTGCAGGTTAGTGAATAAAAATAAACAATCAAAGAAAAGAAAAAGAAGAAACAAACTCGATGATTTATAAAGGTTTGGCCTCAATTGCTTATGTCCTCTACCTCAGCATCACTTGCCTCGGATTTCCTCAATTCATTAACTTGAATTATTTACCTTTCAAGGACAAGGTATAACCTTTACAGTCCCTATCTTTCAAGGCTAAGATAGAAACCTCTACCCCCTATCTTTTATGGCTAAGATAAAACCTTCTCTCACTACTTTTGAAGGCTAAATAAAAACCTTCTCTACTTTTCAATGCCTAAATAGTAATCTCCTCTTTATAATAATGATTTGAGTGTAAAAAAATAAAACCTCTAAAGGTTAGGTGTTTACAAGAATTTTGGCTCAAAAGAAATATGCATCTAAAGATACAAAATAAATAATACAAAAATATGAAGAATTAATCCTATACAAAAAATAAACTACTTTAGAAAAATGATGGAGAAAATGAAAAATATGACTCTTGCACAATCTCTTGGTCTTTCTTCTTGTTGAAGGTGTTGGTGTGGCTTATTTATAGCCTTGATCATGATTCTAGCCGTTGGGAACATTTGGTGAAGGAAAATAGCCATTGGAGCCTTCAAAATGTCATTTCCTATTGTTCCGCGTGCCTCTGTATCGATACAATTAAGTGGGTATCGATACATTATGTTTAACAGTCCAAAATATGATCATTAAACAGTCTTGTATTGATACAAAAATATCTATCTTGATACATGAACAGTGCTGTATCGATACAGAATGCTTTGCCTCGATAAATGAATAGTGATTTTTGCATTTTAAGGTTATTTAGCTACTGTCAAGCATTGTATCGATACATGCACATAGTGTATCGATACATTCACATGAAAATCAATTTTCAAAGGATTTTCATGACTTTAAAATATGCAAAACTTATCTAAAAAATGTTTTATATAAACAATGTATTAATAACACATTTTTGAGTGCTTGAAGTAGTTAAAACACTTTCTAGTATTTCCTAAAGTGTTTACAAAATATTTCATGGAAAAATACTAATCTTAAAAAATAATTAAACACAAGCTAATGAAGCTTAAGTTTTAGTTATATCAAAACTAAGATTAATTCAAAGTTAATATAGCTAACAACATCATACCACTTAGGGCATAAGGTTATAGGATGGACCATAGATTGATGCTATCAATTACCCTAATAGCAACCATGGGTACAAGTTACAGTAGGTCATGGGAATTGGATGAAACTATAGCCTGATATATGCTGGTCTTCGAGGTCTAGGCATATTCACAGTGTTATGAATATTCTGAATGTTTTGGGTATTGGTCAATGCATAGAAAAATTCTAGGTTAAGGGTAACATAATATATAGATTGAGTGCCAAATGAGTAGAAACTTCAACTTAAATTGGGTATAGTAGGATAGCACGAGTTGTATGGTGCAGGGCTCATAGGTGCACGGTTTTTATAATTGGCAAAATTAGCTTTTTCTTCTTTCTTCTTTTCTAGGGTCGATCTCTTACTTCTTGAAAACTCTCTACATGATGTCTTGTTATTTTTAATAGTGTTCTCCATCATTTCACTAGACAATATCAGGTCGACAAAATTCTTATTGGCATTCCCTCCCCAACCCCTACTAGAATAGAGCTTGCAAGGTATTAATGAAAGTGATGTCATCTTCTTTTTTGTTAAGGGAAGATAAAACTGAGTAGCTTTTTTTTTCTAATGCTGAGCATGCTACTAAAAGGTTTCATTCGATTTTTTCTCCAATTTTTGTAAAAATAGCCTATTTAGTGCCCAATCTGTTACATGCTTATTGGTCTAACAAAACCTAGGCTAAATCTGATCGTGTTTGAATCCTAGCCTTATCTTACCAATGAACCATCGAGCTATTGCTCTAGCTAAACTATTCTGAAAGCAGTAAATCACATCTTTTTATATCTTTGTACCTTGCCATCTTACAACAATACATCCTAATATAGGTAAAAGGATAAGTAGTTTTATTATATTTCTCAAAATCCGAGGCTTTAAACTTTGAAGGAATAACCAACCTAGATACCAGACCTAGTTCATTGGCATCCAGCTCTTCGAACTTATCAATCCTTTCCATGAACCTTAACCTCTTCTCTAATACTTACCACTAGCACTTTTCGTTTCCAATTTACTTAAATGTTTCCATTCTAAGCTCGTCGACTTAGCAAGATCAGAAAGATTAGGTACAACAAATTTGCTAAAATAGACCCCAGATTTAACCCTTTATCAGCAACCATGTGTTGCATTGCAACCACTGGATCCACATATATCATAAGGGTATGTCCAACATAGGGTAAAACTTAAGACATTTTGTCTCAAGGTGCAACATTATTTGCCTATGTAATATCCACCGAGTTGCCATATTTTCATCTTAGATCACCATTTTTAGTATGAGAAGCTAAGGCTTTAACCTGTTGTTTTGCCTTTATAGATGGCGTTATCAATTCATGATCTTAGCTGACTAGCCTTTCATCATTTTGCCATATGCCTTCTCCATTTTCTCTATCCTAAAAACTAAGTCATTCTCTATATTCTTAAGACAGAAATAGGTGTTATACCTCTTTTAAATGGGTTACGTCATACATTTTCTCATGTTTATGATTTTTTTCCTTTAAGAACAACTCCAGTTCTTAACCTTCATTATGACATCATGCATGCTATGGACTGAATGCAAATACACACATATATAAAATAAAAGATGCTTTAGTAACTGAATGCAATTAAATGAATAATATACAAATATGTCAAAGACTTTGACTAATGCAATAGCTCTAATATATTTCTAGTATCGGATTTAAGTAAATTCATTACATTTATAAAACCAAGTTCAAATATCTATTCAATAAAGAAAATAGTTTGATTACATCTTTAAGAAAATTAAAGTAGGCCATAATTTGGTCCATCCACTAAGATGATACTCAACTTTTGCTTTTTACCCTTAATAAGTACATCGAGCATTGATGGTGATCTAGGTTCTATCTTGATGTTAATCTAAACTTGCAATTGAGCAAAGGCACAATTGTTCATTTCTTAGCATACCAATAGCCTAGATAAAAGCTTAACAACTTATTCCATGCTTTTTTTGCTCTACCTCTTGATAAGTCCACTTTTTAGTTCAATTCCAACACCGTAGCTTTCCATTCCTTTGATGATTTACCAACCTCGATGCCTTTTAAGGCAGCCTGAGCCTTTTTTTATCCTAATGCAATCCTTCCATATTTCACTCAATTTCATCTTTCTCTTTACTAATTTCTTTAGTTTCCTCTAAAAAATGACCTAATCATATTTTAACTATCTATTTTCGATGAACCATCATTTTCTACTTGAATTCCTTCTTTAACAATTAAACGTTGAACAAGGGTTCTAAATTGGAAAAATCACATCATTATCAAGAAGTAATCATCGACTAGCTTATCTCTAAATTCTTTATTAGCTAGAGTCATATCATCTCGATATCGAGCTAACTAAATACAATAAGTTTTTCTCCACTCACCAACCATGGCTTGTATCCACTTTATATATCTAGCTCCTCCATAGCCAAAATCTAGTTTTTCAAGGTTATTAGTTAGAAGAATAAACTGCTGGAACTTAAGCTATCTCTAAACTAATAAAAGAGCATAACCAATATATCTTGAGATGCCTAGCAAAAATACCCAGTTGCATTGTCTACATCTATATAACATGGATCGGGAAAACATCTAAGGTGCCTTCCAAGTCACATTTTCACTTTTCAAGTTTTGGAACACTAACACCTATTGATCTTTAGTATAGTTCTTCAGCCACTCTTCTGCAAGTAATTCATGTTAGTGTAAGTCTTGCAAGCCATTCATTATGGCTTGTAAGGCATTGGCATTTAGTCATTTCATGTAATTAAATATTATATTCATCAATCTTGTAAAGGTATTTCTTTATCCATAAGATTTAATTTTATAATTGTTATAAGTATCTTATGTGGATAAACCTTAAAACATATTGGCTTTGCAAGGGAATCATATATAGTTACAATTATAAGATCCCTATGCATCAAAGTCATCTTTTTAAAAACATATTTAGTCAGCATGTTGTCAAGACATGGCATTGGCAATGCATAAAAATTGGCATATGTAAGCCTCTATGCATTGGATGCATATAACTGATAACATAAGTTAAAGTACAGAGATACTTTAAGACTTTATATAAGCGCTTGTTATGGTAACAAGTTTATTGAACATGACTGGCTATGAGATTTAATTTTGTTATTTCACTTAAGTGTCTATGAAAAACTCTCATGTGTTCGTAATGTAGATGATCCTTAGACTTGTGACACTGGGTCATCTCATATGAAAAGTGTCATGCTTTGATTCCATCACAAACGAGTCCATAATAGATGGATGCTTTATGGAGGGTGGTTTTGTGTATGGCATAAATCATATTATAGGTGAATGAGTGGTCTAGAGAGGATTCATCACCCTAAGTAATATAAGGGGACATATCTCACATCTACCTAGCCTATGTTAACTTAGTCCTTGGCCTAGGCAATTTTAATTATGGAGTTAACATATAAGGGTTGCATACTAATATGGAATGAGCTAAGAGTAGACACTAACCATGCTCTTGCTAATTAAAGGATATATAATGAAAGGATATTTATTACATTGAGATACTAAATACTGAAAGGCTTATAAAAACCATATTAACACTTTTGATATGTTGGGTGGCCATGATACATTGCTAGATGCCAATCTTGGTCTATAAATATAAAATATTCTTAGTTGGGCTATTTTATAGTTATTGCTAATATGATGGGGGTGTAATGGGTTACGCACAATAGGGGTGATTAGTAAAAATTAAATTGAGACTGGGTTTATGTGTTTGATACAAGTAAAGGTTACTTAGGCCTAATTTGAATGAGTTCATATGAGCCAAGGCAAAATTATATTTTTCAAAAACAAAAATTTTAAACCCTTTAAACTATGTTAGCTATCCCACCTAGATATGAAGAGACTTAGAAAATCAGCTAAGAAACCCCTAAAATTAGGTTTTGCATTTTCTCTCAACTTCTTTAAAGAAGCGTTTTGCAATCTAGGTTTTTCTTAGAGAAATATCATTTTTTTCTTTGTTTTGTTTCTTGAACTAAGATCTTTTAAATGCCAGGGAAGGTTTGGGCCCTTTGTTTCTTCTTTGCATAATTATTCCATAATGTACATTCATTTGCTTTATTTTTGTTTATGTTTATTCTTTGCATAATTATGCCATAATGTACATTCATTTTACACCACATGTGACCTAATATGCACCTCTATGCCCTGATAAATGTAAACTTGGTTGGGAAGAACACATCGAATATGCAATATGGTGGAATACTCTTCAATTGTTGGAATCATATCCTTTTTGTTGAAAGTGAAGCATTGATATTCCAGATTCCAAAATTATGTTATAGCTTAGAGTAACCTTCGTCTATCCTAACTTTGGCTAGTAAGGTGATATCCATATACTTCTAAACAAAGAAATCCTTTGTTGTACTATCCCATTGATCCTATATGGCTAGCAAATCTAACAAGTCATTATGCCAAAAATTAGTATCTACTCATATCATAAAAGTGATTATCCTATGTTTCTTTTGGATCCCCTCTAACTATTCTTTCATAACACCATACTTTTCTTTTATAGAGATCATATGTTTCCCTATATTAAATAAGCCCTTGGGATGGATATTATCCTTTTTTTACCAACAACCTTTAGATGCAATAATAATGATGCTATAATGCATGCAAAAGCAAACAAACGAGGCAAAGGAGGCCATGGATTAATCATATAAAGCATAAAGACACATTATCATAGAACATCTCAAATATTCCTAGTGGTCTCAAAAATTCATTGTCTAGCCTCGTGGCCTCATTGAAATCAATGGGATACATTTATTTCGATATCAAGGCATGTACCATATAATAGTACTTTAAAAAAGCATTTACTATATCTTTGATTATATAATGACTTGCCTTGTCAATAAGTTGTCCTAGTTTAGGGCATCGATTCCTTTTAGGACACTTTGTTTGAGACTACACAATCATGAAACCTTTACTGTCTTCAGTAGCCATCAATTTGACAACATAGCGATGTGTCTGAAACATACTCAACACTTTATTGCACAATTATGGCATCTATGATGCAAAATCACTAGTCGAGGTGTCTGTTCATCATAGCTTTATTTATTTTTTATGTACATTTATCCATCAATCTAATAGCATCACAACTTATTGTAATCATGTCCAAGTAATCACATATCGATAGGGTGATAAATATCTTGAACGATAATGTTCATTCACCACCACTCAACCTCTAATCTCAGATAAAAACAAAGTAAAGTGACAACAGAGGTTAAAAGTTTTTTTCAATTGCACCCGATCTCCAAGTCACCTTTAAACATTTGGATTGGTTATCTAAGGTTGTCTCTTATTGCTCATTATATGCATTTTTAAGATGACCTCTAAAAAAAAGTCCCCAAATCGCTCTCTCTACTTGGTAAGTACAACCAAGGCACCCTGATCCTAGGCCCATCATAAGCTTTATAGAATAGGTTTGATCCAGGTGAGTAAATTACTCATGTTCATTTAGATGGGTATCACAAAAACAAGAGTAATAAACCCAAAGGCGTTGGCTAACCATATAGATTATTAATCACGTGGATTGGTTTAGAACCCCGTCTTAGAATAAGCCTTATATCACTCCTTTCATGATACTCGGCAAAGAGTCTAATGCATATGCAAGTGCTTAATATATGTGGAGAAAAGCCTTAAACCTATATCCTACTTCACCATTTGAAATTTATAGATATGAATTTTTGCTTATTTTTATAAGCAAGCATAACAAAGAATTTTATTTTTATTTCAGTGCCTCAACAACGTTAGTAGGCATAGCAATATTATAATAATCAATCAACAAACGTATCAATAAATACCAAGGGTATTATGTTGAATACTACTAAAATTGAGAAAAATTGAAAGTCAAATAACCTAGGACTAGTTTTAGGCTAAACTCTTTGGATCTATCCTTGAAGGAGTTGCTAAAAGGTTATCATAACATATCAAGATAAGAATGCCAACATATTAGCATAAACAATACTTTAATCATTATAAGGCCCTATCAATCAAAATAAACTCTCATCGAAGCTTCCTGTATTGAAATACAAGGTGGCTAGGTTAATGAGTTACCATCGATCTTTTTAGGATAAGTGTGCTTGGATACCTATTAAAATAATTTGCTTAAGAGTTACAAAACTCAAAAAGAATGATTCTATGATCTACTCAACCCAAAGATCTATAAAATGAGGTTTAAGAGTTATTTAAACCACAATTAAGGATCAATCCTTCTCGTGATGCCTAATTGGCGCCAATTAGTCACATGTATCAATTTGAATTCTTCTTAATTTCAGATATTAAAATATTCAACTAGAATCCCTTTTTTAATTATAAAAACAAACATATATCAATGAAAAAAATATGTATCTTGATACTCATATTCGTACCCATAAATGCAGTCGATTTTTGGCTTGAGACTAGCATAAATCCATAACATGACTTAGAGAAAAAAGTTTTTTAAAAAGGAAAATTTCAAAAAAGTACAATGACTCCAAAATTAAATCCAAATCAAGTATCAAATCAAATTTATTTTGAAAATTGGGCTCTATTTAAAGGATATAACGAAATGGAGCAAATGACTAAATTGAATAAAATGAATCTTTGAAAACAAGGCTAAAAATAATTTTTTTATTAAAATTTTTATTAAATTGAGAGCCTTGAAGTCAGCCATTAACAATCTCATACTTAACCTTCCTACGCATAAAGATTCGCAAAACAGTGCTTCTAGATCAATTTTAGGCATCCAAATACCTTAAAATTACTTACACAAAAACTTAAGGAAACTTAAAAATACTTGCTAGTTATAATGTTCAGGGCTCCCGGATTGATTCCAGACATTTCGACCACTAAAAATTGTAAAATAAAATTTCTACTAAAGCTGAGTTAGTATGCTTAACACAAAAATACTCAAAAAAATTCTAAAAATCATTTTGGGTATTAAATTAATTTTTTATTTGGATGCTACTGCATTGTATAGCACATTCGAACAACTTATGGATTATATTCTTGGTTCATCGAAACTTCCACCAAACAACCTGCATATGATTGGAAAGATTACTTATCCTATTACTATAAAAAATATGATAAAAATCAAGAAAAATGTTTATCTGCATTGATATCAGCTTGCTTTAGCTTTCAATTGCTAAAATAAAGCAATCTAAACAACTCATATTATGGAATTTCTCTCAGAGTTATCCAAAGCTAGTTTTGATGCTAACTTATTGGAGAATATAGTAAAAATACTAAAAAAATTGATACCATCATCAACATAGATAAAATTATTTCTTTTGTTAAAACTACTATGCTAGAAAATTGCAATGACCAACAACAAGATTTGTGCCTAAATACGTAACACAAATTCTTTGAACTAACCTTTATACATCCGAATGTCCATTGGCTGAGAACTTGACATTCTTGCTAATGCAAAGGGAAGAAAAAAAATCACACTAAAACTCTATCTAGAGCTTAAGATAGCTCTGATAATGGTTAGGAGTCATGCAAATGATTCGCTTTTATCACTTTTTTCTATACTTAGCTAATCTGAATAAATGATAGGCATACTAATGCTACTTATGTGAGTGTTGTAATGAGAAACTAGATAAAGTAAGCATCAATATTTAACACATACAAACTATCCCTCATGGCTCTAATCAAGACTCCACAAGTTTAAGCTTTAAAAACTTGTTAAAAATGCTTAGAAAATATATTTTTTAAAGCTCTAAATCAACTTCAAATTCAAGCATTTTATTTAATTGTCTCCAAGTTGTTCTTTAAAGAACTTATTTAGTAAAACTAAGCCTCAACTTAATCATTGATTTGATAAGCTAGCCCTTAAGCTTAGAGGTTCTTTTCGGTGAAAAACTAGTTCAAACACTATACACAAACAATTTCAAAAACACTTAGCATAGTAATTAAGGCAAATAACTAGCAAGTTCACATTTATATATATATATATATTATGGATGTGTATGTATATATATATAATTTTTGTGGATGTATGGGATGATTATGGACTAGGCCCAATATGAATATGGATGCTTGGTTAATTATTTATGGATGTTTAAATTTTTTAAATAGGGTCTATGAACTTTACCTTATCTTTATTTGTCATTAGGGTCGTAGAGTTTTTTTTCTCACCTAATTTCCCTTGAATGTAACTTGAGGTTTCTTTATTACAAATGTAATTAGGTTATATAAGTGTAAAATTAGGGTTAGTTAGTGTCACCATGCTTCATGCCTTTAAAACTTTGAATGATCTGAAAGGCTTAGTGTGACTTAAAAATATACGATGGTTAATGGCGGTTGAGCCATTGAAAATGATATTTCTAGTTATGAAACTCAAAACACCGATTTCAAGGTCCATGAAGTCCAGAGATTCATTGGTTGGGATTGAGAGTTGGTTATACATAGGGAAGGATTAGCACCCCTACAGTGCCCAAAATTGGTTCTTAGTTTTGGTTTCGGTTAAATCGGTTCCATTTAGTCACTATTTAAATATAATTCCCTTTAATGCATGAAGTTTTGTAAATTGTAAATTCGATTTTTGAAAGAAAATTTATATCACCTATATGCTGTGGAGGTATGAGGAACATAGGAATTTTGGAGAAAATAATTTTTGGATTGGATTTTAAAATTTTGGATATTTCACATCCAATACTGTAATGATACTGACATAGAATATCACTTTGCAACTTTGAAAGCGGTTTTGAGACATGAATGCACAATTGTCCTAGCAAAGAGAAACGTGTTTGTAAGACAAAAAAAGAATATAATAAATTACGTGAAAGTAAACACACATAAAAACATTAAAAAGAGGGATGATTGAAATGTATCTCGTATCTTTGATTATTGAAGAATAACCAATGTAACAAATTTGAGAAGTGGTTGGATTCAATGGTAATTTAAGGAACAAAAAAAGTTTGATTGGGAGACTCGGTATATCCAGGAGAGAATTTGGACTTTAGGTGAAATTTAAGAAAAAAGTTGGAATATCCCTTTGGAAGGCAGGGCTGGAGTATCCTCTATGGTAAAAATTTTAAGTATGCATAAAAAAGGTTTTGATTAAGGAGGAAATTCAAATATTAAATGACAAATGGGATTAGAGTATCTCTTTGAAAAATAAGGTTGAAGTACCCCCAAAGATGAAAATTCTTGATGTTTTAAGAAAAAAATTAAGAATCTTTAATATTTATTTGAAAAGAAAATTTAAATTTTGAGTTGAGAACGGGGTTGGAGTATCCCTTCAGAGCAATGGAGTTGGAATAGCTCCACTAGTGAAAATTTTAATATGGAGAAAAGAGATATTTAGTATTTTTTTTTATTTTTAGCCTTAATCTGAGTCTAAAGGGCTTCTATTGTAAGAGAACCAATCAGATGCATTTTGCGACATTCGAATGCCTCTATAAGGGCATTTCGAGAATTGGGTTAAAAACAAGGGATATCATCATGTTGTCCCTTTTCTTGAATTTTTTAGCCGTATCCAAAGGCTTCAAGGAGTAAATGAGGTACCATTAGAAAGTTAATTAATAAGCTTTAACATAAAAATATTCCAAAAATCCTAGAAAACCACTTTCTAGGCAAAATTAATTTTTGAAGATAGCTCTGTCTTGACATTAGTAATGTGTATAGGGAAAGAACATCATGAAGTTTAGTAAAAATCATTCTAGAGTTATTCTAAATTGTTAAATCATAAACAATACCTTTTCAAAAAAGAAATTTGGCAAGCTTTTTGGGAGAAATATTCAAGAAGTTATAGGAAATCGTTTGGTGGGCCAAAACGGCCTGAACAAAAACTATTTGCTGATTATGAGGCACTCCAAACAACAAAAGTTTGAAAAACCATAATTCTTTCATCCGAAATGATTCGATGGCAAATGAGATACCGTTGGAAAGGTATTTTGATGCCCTTTAAGGTAAAAATATCAAAACATTTTCAAAAATTATTTTGACTTGAAAATAATTTTTCAAACTTGGGCTATAATGCTGCCAGAGCAAACAGGGAAGTTATTAGGTATTTTTGAGTTTTTTTCAACGGTAAACTCAAGTCTAGGATGTCCAAACATCTGTGACAAAAAAGGGCAAGTAGCATGGGCATCATGAATTTATTCCATAATCCTAGACTAGCTTGGAATGATGAAACAAACCGTTGACCATGGTACTGAGGAGGGTATTAGACTCAAGATCAAGGCTTAATACTTTAACAAAAGAAAGTAGCATTTTATTCCATGATCTAGACCTGGAAGGTTTAGTTCAACCGCAAGATTGGAAGGCCATTTTATGAAAATATCAAATCCATATTGTTCTTCATCTATTAGAGGTAGCATAAACTTAGCTTAGGGATTATTTTTTGAAAATCAGATTTTTATAACAAACAAGCATGCATTTTGACAAATGCATCATGAATAAAATACAACATGCACAAAGATAAACAAGTATTACACATGCAAACACATAAAGATGACATTTTGACATGGAAAAGGTAACAAAAATGCAAAAAGATGGCCAATAAGATGCATCAAAGTGATATGAACATATTTAAGTAAAGAAAAGTATGTTAGAGTTGTCAAGACAGCATTTTTATGTTATAAGACTCCTTAAAATGCCAAAAAAATGCATGAACATACTCAAGGCATTTTATGAAAACATTCAAACATGTGTTAAGCATATGAAAATAAATGAAACATGACAAAAAATGCATAAATAAGGGGCTATTTTGATGACAGAATAAAAGACAAGATATTTAGCTTATCATGCAACATCAAGGCATCAAGAGAACATCAGCATCCTAAAAGTACCACAAACAAGACAACAATGATGTGTGAGAACCTTGAAGGGTCATGGTAACATAAAAAGGTCACTAAGATGATGAAAATGTTGAAAAATCAAAGAATATGCAGAGTTAATTAGAGAAAATATACTGAAAGCTTCAAGCTTAGCCTTTTCTCTGAGCAATAACTTTGAACTCATCCTTTTTAGGGTTGAACAACAAGAAAGTGATGAAAAGAGGGGCTTTTTAGTTAGATATGGATAAAGAAGAGTTTTAAAAGGGAATATGAGTGAAATAGAGGTTTTTGGAAAGAGATTTGGTAATGGTTTTGAAGGACTCCAAGAATAAAGAAAAGTTTCATGGCTTATGGTGGCTGGGACTATTGAAAGAATATATGGAAGTGGGTATTTTTCAGCTTAAAGTGTTTTTTTTGCAGGGTTCTTCTTAAGTTAAGTCCAAGGTTAGCTTATATAGCTGTCTAATTATGAAGAAAAAAGATGAAAAAGTAAAGGCATTTTTTGGTTTTGGTGTATGTACCTCATCCAGAGATTAGGTCTGTGTTCAGCTACCATAAAAATGCATTGATTTGCTCCAGAAAAATAATGGATTTTAGCTACTGTATGCAGTTAAGCGTTAGGAAAGTTCAGCCTTACGCTTTGACAAATTACATAATGTCATGAAATGTCCCTTATCATTGGCTATTTGGTCTTTAAAATTTTGTTTAGATCTAATCATAAGCCCAAAAATTAGGCTTGGTATGAATTTTGATGATTTTTTGTGCAAGAAACATGTTTAAATTATATTTTGAATTAATGGTTGAATGGCTGAAAAATGGCTCGAAGTGGGCAAAAATGCCTTTGTGTATCAATACAGAACTTTGTGTATTGATACATAAGGTAATTTTTACCCATGAGTATTGATACAATGAAACATGTATTGATACCAAGAACAAAAATTTGTTTCCAATCTTAAGACTTAGAAGTATGTATCAATACTTCATGAACTTATATTAATACTTAAGCTTGTGTATCGATACATTTTTCCAAAAATCACAACTATAATTACTGCTAAGGTTTGTATCGATACATTCATGATGGGTATCGATCCATCTCATTAGATCTCGAGATCAAACGCCCATGTATCGATACTACACATAAAAATTAAAATTTTTGTTGATGTAAAAGCCTCATATCAATACTTATGCACTGATATAACTTGCATAGACTTGTGGCTTCCTGTGTTACCTCACTTTGACTTATGTACTCATCTGATGACTCTAGTGATACCTTGGATATTAACCTTTGATGCCTCATTTTTGCACTTTTCTTTAATGCGACCCATAGACATTTTTGACCTCTAAAAAAATTTTTTCTGCTGGCCATCATGTCACCTAATAATAACTAGCGACATAGCACCTGACAGTTACTAGTTTATTTTTTTTCATTTTTCGATTTTATCATCTTTCACTTAAGTTTTGGGATGCCAAGAGTTGGCCTGGACAAATGAGGTGTCTACAGTTAGGAAAGATTTTGTAACTAGACAATAGGGATCTAAGTAAAGGCACCATAATGCCCAAGAAATTGCAACAAGCTTATGAAAACTTTGCATGTAATCACTTAGAATTAACCAAGCAATTTCCTTTGATGGCTTTATGAAATTGCATTAGAACGAAGTGCTTAATCATCTAAATACTATCCATGATAATAGATTTATTTTACATAATATTATAAATGCTATGCATGCAAATATGATGAGACTTTACCTAAAAGATAAAATGAACAAACAAAATCCCTCATACAATATTATGTCACATGCTTCGCATGATAAAGATGCCTTTCATTATTCATAACAAGATACCCAAGTTTCTGCTAAAGGTGATTTATTGTGTCACTTAAGGTCTTCTCTGCTTGAATGACATGAGTTATAAATAATGGGTCTTATTAAACTAATGTTGTATAATTTAGATGTGTCGCACTTGACCATATAATGTTAGAGGCGATGGTTAGGTGAAATGTATGTGATGCATTTAGGCAAAGAGTTGCCATCTAACCAATCTAGAGTTACTTGGATATGTAATTGGTAATTCATGCTACTTGCCTAACTAGGCTTGTTGTAATTTATTGAGCTACTTAAGGTTGCAAAATGTTAAAAGGGATCCCAATTTGAATAATAGCGAGGGCTATTATATCGTAAAATTAGTGGGAAGAGCCATAAATATTCAATACCTTGTTATTATTGGTTTAATACATGAATAACTAACTAATACTCATTTTATAGTAGGTTATTAATAATGGTCTTTATATTAACTACATTGCGAAGCATATTAGATGCTACGAGCCCAAAGTATTTGGATTGGTATGTTAAATTAAGAAAAGTTGTCAACAAAAAAAAAAGCTATTGACTTCCATATTAACATATTGAGTTGAACTATTCTACTATTACTACTACCTCTTAGATGATAGATTTAGGATGTGGAATACACTTATGTAATGACATAAGCTTATTAAAGAATAATAGAAAATTAAGCTTTAGTGGGGGAATTTGGAGAATGGGCAATGGATCAAAAGTTAAGGCCATTGCTATTAGAACCTACACCTTATCACTATTTATAAACACGACCATGAAATTGAAAGAATTTTTTCGTGTTCCTAGATTATTAAGAAACATCATTTCATTTTCATACCTAACCATGAATTATGACTCGATTTAGCATGAAAGACAATAGTTATTCAGTCATCCTAAATGATATGGTTTATAGATTGGCCTCATTACAAAATAGGCTATATGTATTGGATCCAAATATGCCTTTACTCAATATGGATGTAGAAAGCAAGAAATAATGATCCAAGAAAACCTATATCTGGGACTTGGTAATATCAATGAGAGTCAGATAGCCAAGTTATGCAAACAAGGCTATCTAGAACCATTTGATTATAAATCATATGAAACATATGAATGTTGTCTCCTTGGTAAGATGACCAAGTCACCCTTCATTGGTAAAAGTGATAGAGCTATAAATTTATTGGGCCTATTACATTAAGATGTATATAGACTAAGAAATACAGTGGCTAGAAATGAGTATTCTTACTTCATTACATTTACCGATGATTGCTCTAAATATGTTATGTGTACTTAATAAAGTATAATTATAAAGCTTTTAAAAAGTTTAAAAAGTATAAGTTTGAATAGAGAAATAAACTAGCAAGAGTATTCTAACTTTTAGATTCGATCGAGGAAAAGAATACTTAAGCCAAGATTTCATGGATCATTTAACTAAGAATGGGATTCTATCACAATGGACTCCACTCGAAACTCCACAACAAAATAAAGTGTTTGAAATGAAAAATCAAACTTTGTTGGACATCATTCATTCTATGATGTTTCAGGTAGACCTTTGGATATCCTTTTGGGGATATGCCTTAGAAACTATTACTCATCTCCTAAATAAGGCTTCATCTAAATCTGTTGATAAGATACTATATGAGATATGGAAAGGTAAAAAGCTAGATTAGTCTTACAAAAGGATTTGAGGATGCACTGCTTATGTGAAGTGTGCAGCGATTGATAAGTTTGGAGCAAGATCAACTAATTGTAAGCTTGTGGGTATCCTAAAAAAACCACTAGATACTATTTTTATGATCCTAATAAGCAAAAGGTGTTTTCTCAAAATATGGACACTTTTTAGAGAAAAAGTTTCTATTTAAAGGGTCTGGTGAGAGTAAAATTGATCTTGAAGAAGTTCAAAAACCATAAACAAACATTACAATAAAACTTCAACCAATAGTTGAAGCATCGGATGCTTAACTTGAAACTCAAAAGACATAATTACTCCATTGATTTGGTAGGATCAAACAAGCTATAAAGAGATATGGATTTTTTTGTGGACTAAGAGGGCTTGTCTTATGATACTGAACTTATCAATTTCGAGGAAGCAATGACTGACATTGATTCTAATAAATGGCTTGAAGCCATAAGATCCGAAATAGATGTCATGAAAGTTAACCAAGTACGGACTTTGGTTGACCCACCCAAAGAGATAAAATATATAGGGTTCAAGTAGGTCTTTAAGAAAAGGGTGATATTAATGGCAATGTATAGACATAGAAGGCCAGATTGATGGCAAAAGGTTATAATCAAGTAGAAGGCATTGATTATAAGGAAACCTTTTCACCAGTTGCCACTGTAAAATCTATTTAGATTATGCTTACTGCATATCATGATTATAAGAGATGGCAAATGGATGTAAAAATTGCATTCCTCAATAGGAATTTATACGATAAAGTATGCATGACATAACCTAATGGTTTTACATCTAAGTCAAATCCAAATCTGGTATGTAGACTGAGAAACTCCATATATGAGCTAAAATAAGCTTCATAGAGTTAGAATATCAGATTTGATAAAGCAGTTAAAAAATTTAGCTTCATAAAGAACCCTGATAACCTAGTGTCTATAAGAAGACGAATAGGCAAGCTATTATTTTCTTGGTCCCCTATATGTTGATGACATATGGCTCATAGGAAACAACATGCCAATGCTATAGGTGACTTAGGTCTAGGTGTCTAAAGTTCTCCATGAAGATTTAGGAGAAGCAACATGTATTATGGGAATTAAAATCTATAGAGATAGATCAAAAAGGCAACGTGGTTTATCGTAATCCACATACATAGATAAGGTGCTAAAGAGGTATAGTATTGAAAACTCTAAGATAGGAAACTTGCCTACGGTACATGGTGTACATTACTTGAAAAAGTTATGTCCTAAGATATTGATAGAAGGACACGTATAGAGGGGTTAAACTCTTGACTAGGGGTACTAATGCTAGTTTCCAATATCATAGGGTTGATAGCAAACTACAAAATGACTTTATATTTACCCTTAATAGTGCTATAGTAAGTTGGAAACGTTCCAAACATGAAAACACCATAGACTCAACAATTCAAGTCAGATACATCCCATATGTGAGGCCAGTTGCAATAAGTTTGGATGGATAAGTTTATTTAATGAACTTGATATGGTTTGAAACATTGTTACCTGATAACAATGGAGCCATAGCGCAACCTGAAGTAAGGTCTTATCACTAATCAAAACACATGTTAAAGCGATATCACGTCATTAAAAACATTGTAATGATGTTAGCATGGAAGGAGTATGCACCAAGGAGAATTTAGCTAATCTTTTCATGAATATTCTGTCCTCGCAAAACATGATAATCAGATAGAGGGTATGGGACTTAGACATAAGGGCAATTGGCTTTAATGCTAGTAGGAGATCGTTAGTGTAAGCTTTGTAAGCAATCATTATGGCTTATAAGGCATTAGCATTTAGTGATTTCATATAATCAAACATTTAATTAATGTTATAAAGGTATTTCTTTATCCATAAGGTTTAATTGTGTAATTTTGTAACTATCTTATGTAGATAAAGCCTATGAAACACATTGGCCTTGCAAGGGAATTGTAAAGAGTGACAATTACAAGATCCTTATGCATCAAAGTTATGTTCCTAAAATTATTCCTAGTCGTCATATTGTTAAGATATGGTATTAACAATGCACAAAGACTGGCATATATGAGCTTTTATGCATACAATGCATGTAATTGATCTCATAAGTTAAAGTAGAAAGATATTAAGGACTTTATATAGGTGCTTGTTATGGTAACATGTTGATTAAACATAACCTGCTCTAAGAGTTCCTTTTGGTATTTCATTCAAGTGTATATGAAAACACTCTCCTGTATCAGTAGTATAAGTAATCCTTGGACTTATGACACAAAGTTATTTCATATAAAGAGTGTCATTCTTTGATCGAATAGGTCCACTATAGATGATGCTTATGGTAGAGTGGTTATGGGTATGGCATGAATCACATGGTAGGTTAATGAGTGGTCTAGAGAGGATTCATCACCTTAAGTGATATAAGGGAACATGAACATATCTCACATGTATTGGCCTATGTCAATTCAAAGTCCTTGCCCAAGGCAATATTGATTGTGGAGTTAACATATAGGGGTTGCATAGTAATATGGAATAGGCTAAGAGTCGACACTAAACTCTGCTCTTGCTAATTCTAGGATAGATGATGAAAGCTATTTATTACACTAACATACTAAACACTGAAGGGCTTGTCAAAACCATATTGACATTCCTTACATGTTATGTTGCCATGATGCATTGCTAGATGCCAATCTTGGTCTATGAATATAAAATATTCCTTATTGGGCTATTTTTTTGTTTATTGCCAATATGATGGCGGCCTAATAGGTCACACACATAAGGGTGATTAGTAAAAATTAGATTGAGATTAGGCTTATATGTCCAGCACAAGTAATGGTTACTTAAGCCCAACTTGAATAAGTTCACATGGGCTAAGGGTAAAATTGTAATTTCCAAAATTAAAATTTTAAACCTTAGCTATACAAACCCTTGATTGTCATCCCTAATGGTAGTGAAGAGGGTCTAAAATTTGACTAGAAAGCTTTGAAAACATGATTTGCAATTTCCATAAAATCCTTAAGTGAGATGGTGCGCTCCTAGTCCTTCAAGATGAAATAGTTTTCTTCTTTGTTTTAAATTATGGAACCAAGATCTTCTAAGTGAAAGGGAAGATTTATTGAAATTTGAACTGCTAGCATGGTTACTGGCAATAAATTTCTTCCTTATTGAATGTTTTTTAAGTCAACTATGTGGATAACTGTTATGGGTTAGATGCTTGGATTGCTTTGGTTAGCACTCATATTGTAAGTGATCTTTTTAAAGGTTTATGTATGCAATTGCAGTGCTAACCTATGTGTTCTTGGATCATGGAATTGCTAAAGAACCTCTCAAAGTTAAGGTATGTTTGAATCTTGAATATTCTTTAGGTTTCTCGATCTTAAAGATTAATCAAGATCATGCAAGATGATCTTGTTTATAAAGTCTTGGATTAGTTTGTTTGATTCGTTTTCACTGCCATGTTTATAAATTTTTTATTACTAGTTTCCCTGAGATTCATTACATGAACAACCTCAAAGACCACTAAAAATGGTATATTTGCAAAGAAACCTGCAGGGTTTTAAGATAAGGACTAGTTTGCAATTTGCCAAAAAACTTTTTTCACCTGTTTGGGTTTATTTTCAATATTACCCAGAAATGTAATTAGTTTTTAAAAATTACCCTAAAATTGTAATTTTTTAGAACCTATAGTTCAAGGATCGAATTAAAATTTTTAAAATTTTAGAGGCCAAATTATAAATAATGAAAAGTTTATAGGCTAAAAACATAATTTTTGAAATTTAAAAGAATTGTGTTAAAAATTCAAAGGACTCACTTTTGACACTTGAAGTTGTCAAGTTTACTTGTGAATGTCCAAATTTGATTTTTTTACATGCATATATACTTAACCCCTATAATGCTATTTAGTTGACACTTGAATTTGTCTAATTTGTTGGTTCTTTCGATATGAAAACTATGGCTAACATTAAGAAGCCAAAATTCCATCTCCTTGATGTAAGTGCATCCAACTACTTATTTTGGTGCTTGGACATGGAGATCCACTGGGAAGGACTAGGATCGTCAAGAGCCATCATCAAAAATGGCAAAGATAAGGCAAATGCCTTGATTGTTCTAAGGTGAATTATGCTGGAGAGCTTGAAGACTCAGTATTTGTTAGTGCAAGATCCTACAGTTTTATAGGCTCGACTTAGGGAGTGGTATGATCATACAAAAATAATGATCCTCCCTAAGGCCTAACACAATTGGATACACCTAAGGTTGTAAGACTTTAAGTCTGTTAAGGATTACAGCTCAACTTTATATGACATTATCTCTTACCTTAAGTTGTGTAAGACCACACTCTCTAAGGAAAAGGTTTTGGAAAATACTTTCTCAACTTTTCATGTGTAAATCTCATACTCCAGCAACAATATAGAGCATGTCAATATAAAACTTATTTGAACTTCCTGATTATTAAGTAAAACAATGGATTATTTCTCAAGAACCATGATATGAGACCTACTAGGTCCAAAGCTTTGCCCGAATCAAATGCTAACTTTGCAAAAAGAAATGGCAAAAATTAGGGTTCAAGATCCTATATATGGGTAACCTTACAAAAGAGGTTGTAGTAGGAATAACCATAATAGGAATCTGGGCCCCAATCATGGAAAGGACAAAAGCCCCATGGAAAGCAAAGGGACACTTATCACTACTATGGTGGAAAAGGGCATTGGTTTCATATCTATCGTGCACCTAAAGATATTATGGACCAACACTAGTCTAACAAAGGCAAGCTTACTAAAAGCCATGCCATTGAGACATTCATTTTTGAAGCTTCAGTCGTAGCCTACAATACTCTATAATTCTAATACTTTATTGATAATCAAGGGGGAGATGATCGAGGGAGAGAAATCTAAGCAAGTGGATTAACTATTAGTGGGACTAAGAACCAGGGTACAAGACCCAGTTAGTGGATGGATAAGCATGTTGGGTTATTTGCTTTATGTAAATCTAGCTAAGACTGTATTATTATTTCGTTTTTATGCTTTGAATAAATACCTTGGACGATTAAAAAAATTACCAAGGATAATTCTTATGTAATAAAATTAAAAGTTTTATCTTATATTAATTGTTTATCCTTTACTATTGCAATTCTTTAATTGTATTTATTTTTGTTTGACACCTATATAATGTCACTAGTGTGAATAGGAAAAATCGAGAAAAAGTATAAACTTTGCCTTTTAGATAATGGAACAACACAAACTATCCTTTGGAATAAGAACTTTTTCATGAGTGTGACATTACGCAAGGTAAATGTCCATATTATATCAGGTCCTATTGAGCTTACTAATGGCTCAGGTAGCGCCATAATTATATTATCGAATGGTACCATGCTACAAATTAAGGATGCATTTCAAAGTGCAAATTCAAAATGGGACTTACTTATCTTTAGAGATATCCTTAGGAATAGATATCATATTGAGACACTAGTTAAGGATAATGGAGCTAACCTTTGCATCACTTCACATAAATTTGTGAGAAAACCATTCATAAGAAGTTAAAGGCTTTAAGTATAAACATTTTTGGGTTCAGATATGAGCTTATGAATCTTATGCCACTATGTCTTAAAGACCAGTGAACCCGATGAGTTTGGACTATGGCATATTGTCTAGGTCACTTGGAAGCTACAATGATACCTAGAATCATCTTTATCACCAAGGGACACCTACTAAAGGATAAAAAAAGTGTTGTTGTCTATGAATTACACCTGTAAGACATCCTCACGAGGTAACCTTACTACCAAACCTTTATTTACAAAGATGGATCTAGAATCATAAACTTTCCTTTGAAGGACCTAAGTTGATATTTATAAACCCATCATCCTGTAAGTGGATAATTTCAATATTTTATGGTTCTAGTGGATGCATCATGCAGATGGTCTGATGTTTGCTCATTATCCACACACAACATTAGCTTTTCATGTTTACTTATGCAAATAATAAATCTACGAGCACACTTCCCTAATTTTTTAAACAAAAGAGTCAGTTTGGATAAAGCGGGTGAACTAACTTCTAAGAGCTTTGATATGTATTGCGCATCATTGGAATATAGGTACAACACCTAATACCAATAAAATCCTCAATAAAATGCATCCAAATAATTGCACATACCCTCCTATTCAAGGTAGAGCTTAACACTTCCATGAGAAACCATGTTGTTATGCATACGTTGGCACTTATTAGATTTCCCCCCATTGTTAGACTAACATTGTCCCTTATGCAATTGGTCATAGGCTACAAACCAGATATTTCACACATTCACACATTTGGATGTGTAATTCAAGTGCATGTTGCACCATCCGTTATTTGTATGCTTTATTAGCGATGAAGTAAACACTAGATAAGGAGTTTTCCTAGTTTAAAGAGCATCTATCCCAGTTAGACCCAAAAACTCTATACGTGAAAATAAGGTACAAAAAATCATACATTTACAAAACATTGTAAACTAATTTCTTGATGCATTTAATGATGCTATAAAGGTTATAAAGTTGCATATCTTAACTGTGAATGCTCTAACTAGGATTAATGTCCTCGATAAACCAGCGCATATAGATCAAGATGGCACATGCGAGAAGTGTAGATACCTGATAAGATTGAAAAATACTATTCTTTAAAAATAAAAAGGAAGAATTTGGAATCTACTAAAGTTGAGCATGATGCCCATGAAAAAACAATTCATGAGAAGATCATCAACCCAAGGAATACTTAATTTCCTAGTACCTACTGTAATGAGGTTTAGGATCGAAAAGATATCATCATTGACAATATGTTTGCTTACTTAGTTGCTCATGACATTATGCATGATGATCATGAACCATGATCTATTGTCAAATGTCGTTAAAGGCAAGATTAACCTAAATGGGAAGAAGTAATCATGACTAAATTGGCTTTCTTAGCTAAACATGAGGTTTTTTGGTCTATTGTTCAAATCTTAACAATGTAAAGCCCATTGGAAATAAATAGGTCTTTGCTCACAAAAGAAAATGAAAGTTACCAAGTCATGATGTATGAGGCCCAACTTGTAGCCCAAGGATTCTTTTAAAGACTCAGGATTGATTATGATGAAACATATTCATGGAAAATGGATACAATCATATTTTGTTTCTTGATTAGCTTAATAGTCTTAGAGAGACTTGATATGCATCTTATAGATATAATGATAGCTTATCTTTATGATTCATAGGATTTTGATATTTATATAAAGATTCTCGAAAGATTTAAAATACCTAAAATATCCACTCTTTACAATATATTCTCAATAAAGTTGTGAAAATCATTATGTGGGCTAAAGCAATCCGATTGCATATGTTATCATTGCTTAAACGAGTACTTTACTATAGAAGCATATAAGAATTATCCTACTTGCCCATCTGTGTTCATTAAGAAATCATATAACAAATTTGCTATGATGGTTGTTTATATCGAAAACGTGAATTTAATAAGGACTTCTGATGAGTTAAATGAAATTGCCAAGTACCTAAAAAGGGAGTTTAAAGTTAAAAATTTAGGAATAACTAAATTATGTCTTAGTCTTGAGCTTAAGCGTAAGGAAAATAGAATAGTTGTCCATCAGTTAGCTTACAATGAGCGAGTGTTTAAAAGATTTGATATGACTAAAGCTTATCTATTGAGCACACCCATGGCAGTGAGGTTTCTCGAACCCGAAAAGGACTTGTTTCATCCTAGGGAACCAAATAAGGAAGTACCTAGTTCTTAAGTACCGTATCTCAATGTGATAGTCATTAATGTGCTTAACAAAATATAAAAGACCTAATATTGCCTTTGCGGTAAATTTTCTTGAAAGATTCAATTCTAAGCTAACAAATGGGACATTGGAATGGGATTTAGCATATCTTCTGCTATCTTCATGGAACCATGGACTTGGGTTTATTCTATTCTAGAGAATCCACCAATTTAAGGTTATTTGGATATGCTGATGTAGGGTATAAATTTATTCTTCACAAAGCTCACTTACTCACTGATTATTTATTTTGTTATAAAAGTACTACCATATCTTGGCAATTTACTAAACGGACACTAATAGCAATTTCCTCCAACTACTCCAAGATTATTGCCTTTTATGAGGCTAAGAGAGAGTGTGTTCAGTTAAGATCTATTATATCTCATATACATAATTGTTATGGTATGACACTAATATAGATTCACCTATATTATTTACAAGGACAGTGCTGAGTGTATAGTGCAAGTTAAAGGTGGATATATTAAGGGAGATAGGACCAAACACATCTACCCAAAGTTCTTCCATAGACATGAACTTCAAGAAAGTCGACATGTTGACATCAAATAGATTAGCTCTTTAAATAATCTGGCAAACTTATCTACTAAAACATTACCAATGTCAACCTTTGAAAAACATTAATATGACATAGGTATAAGGGGAGCACACAAGGTGCAAGGTAGATTTGTCCCTCAAGTGACTTGCCCTAAAAGTATTATACCGGTATGATCATTAGATAAAATAAGGGGAGCATTACATGAGCTGTATATTGTGTCATAATACACCAAACACGAATCTAACACACCAGACTTGAAACGAATAAAATTTATGTTCTATTTTCTCGTAGAGGAATAGGATTTAATTGTCAAATCAAATTACTCATCCAACTTAACCCTAATTGGTCATTATGAAATGACCAAAAGACTTAGAGTTGCCACCAATTTATTTGGCTAAGATTGGTCACCTCCCAAAGTTCATCTTTAGAGGGTTATGAAACCCTAAAACAAACTTCAAAGTTTCCATATTAACTAGAGATTCATATAAAAAAGGTTTCAAAGTTGGTTACGTGCAGAGTAAGACATGTTCCTTTTGCGATATCCATAAAATGGTACTTGTTAATTACACATTATCCTAAATCTTGATTATAGTTGATTTTACATTTTCAATATTTAAGTATAATTTCCCTTTTTTTGAAATTATTTATAATTAATATTATTTGTCTCATAATAGGTAAATTAAAATTTTGTTTTATGAAATTCAAAATATTTTTCACACCTCTTTGGAAACTTGAAGGACTACAAAAGTTTTATTTTCGAGAAAATTGAAATTTTTTATTTACTATTTTAAAAAGAGTTTTCCTTTCCATAAAATAATTAATGAGGTGGCTTCAATTTACTGGAAGCATGCCTATGGACTATTTTAACTTAGAGATATTGCCTAGAAAATTTTTGAAAAAGGAAATAGTACAATTTATATAATAGTATATTGAATTTATGGCATAACATCATGAAAATGACTCCAAAGCACATGCATGAAATTGCAAAATGGTTTTTTGATTATAAAAAATAATCTAAATAGACCTAACATGCATGGAAATCATGAAATGACCCTAAATCATAGAAAATTATTTAAATGCATGAAATTTTGCATAATAATTCCTTAGTCATGGAAAATGACTTAAATATCTCTA
This sequence comes from Adansonia gregorii, assembly GCA_038382025.1. NCBI lineage: Eukaryota > Viridiplantae > Streptophyta > Magnoliopsida > Malvales > Malvaceae > Adansonia > Adansonia gregorii. The sequence continues at coordinate 2,228 of JBBYHO010305026.1, read as the reverse complement.
AACTACAGGATATTGCATAAACAACCCTAGATCATGGAGAATGACCTTAATGATCTCGACATAGATAAATTTGCATAAAATCCCCTAGATCAGAGAATGACCTAAGTGACCCCAAAATTCATAAAATTGCATAAAATCCCCAGATCATGGAAAATGATCTAAATGACCTCAAAATGAATGAAATAATATAAAAGTGCCAATGTTATAAAAATGACCTAAATGACATCAAAATTCATGAAATAACATGAAAGTCCTTGCAATGGAAAATGACTTAAATGATATCAAAATTCATAACATTGCATTTAAGCCCCTAGATTATGGAAAATGACCAAATGACATCAAAAGGCATAAAATGATATAAAAGTCCCTCGTCATTGAAAATGATATAAAGACGTCAAAATTCACAAAATTTCATTTAAGTCTCTAGATCAAGGAAAATGACCTAAATGACATTAAAATGCATGAAACAATATGAAAGGTCCTATGTCATGGAACATGCCTAAATGACATTAAAATGAATAGGAATTACAAAATGGTCCTTAAATGCATGGAATCATTATAGGAAAATCATAAAATGGTCCCTAAAAGCTTATAACACTCCTAAATGCATATGCAAAGAACATTTCTCACCAACAATCTTACAAATATGTCATTATGCATGATTTTTACTTAAAAACACCACATTAATATAAACATACATTAACTTACTAATATGCATGATAACGTTACTATAATCATAATATAACTATGAGAAATGAATAGACATGTAAATCATGAAAAATAATGCATGAAGATACCATAAAATGCATGTATCTTACTCATTATGAAATATAGATAACATAAAAGTAAGGCTAGAGCCAAAAATGTGGAGCACATGATGAAAACTTGGATGAAACTAAGAAAGTCAACATAAAACATTTGGAAGACAAACTTTCTCGATGAAAAATTGGTTTTTACAAAACTTTTAACTAAAACCATCAAAGAAAATCAAAATATGGCATTTTGAGATCATAGTTGAAGATTTGACCCTAACTTGGTTTTTACACTTTAGCATAAATCATCACTTAAGCATGGCTTAGGATGATCAAGCTCTCATCAAAGAGAAATGAAGATGCAAAATGGAAGTAAAAGATAAAAGAAAATAACACTATGCAAAAATTTAAAGCTATCTTTTTTTTTTATTTTTTTCTTTTTTCTCAATTTTTTTTGCTATTTAGTTTTTTTTTTTCACTTGAAAGCTTCTGTAATTCCTCTCTAAGAAAGTCCACAAGGTGTTTAAAGCACTCATTTGGCATATGTCATCCTCATGTAAGTTTACTGTATCTTGACAACACACCCAAGCTTCTTACAAGTGATCTCTCTATATGGCCAAGTGGTTTGATCAAGGCCTAAAACCCTTTTAAATGGGGCATAATTTCAATTGAGTTTGGTAGACAATCTTAAGTGCATGCCTTTAAAGAGAAGCCCTTACCTAAAGTAGTTCTATCTTGGTTTAATGTAAAAAATAGCTTTTAACTCTAACGTAAAATAGCACCCATAAATTTAGTCGAACTAAGCTCAAAATAGTTAGGAAGAGACTTTCTAGATGCTATTTGGTTCCTAAGTAAACTTAAAGCATTCACCTTACTTATCTCAAGATCATTTAAGCTTTAATAGCTTAAGATATGTAGGTGGTTCTTATGCACATGTTTTGATGTAAAAATTTATGGAAAAACCTCTTACATGGTTATTATGTAATCCAACGCCATTAGAAAGATGAAATATAAGGAAACTTGGGTACAAAAGCTTGTTTATGGTGAAAACTTCATGCAGTATCGATACATTGGTGTTTTTATCGATATAAGTGCTTTCTAGAACCAAAAATTCATGAAAAACACAACATTTTATTGATCCAATATGGCCTTGCATTGGCACAGTAGGCATTGTATCAATACCATATGGTATTGCATCAGTATAATGCATGTTTTGAGCCTAGACCAACCAAAATTTAATAAGGTATTTATACATTAATGAAATATGTTGATACATTTTCACAAGTTTCATAAAAATGAAATTTTCTTACCCTCAAAAGCTTTCTAATTAACTAATTTGATCCCTAGGATTTCAAACCTTTCTTTTTCCTTCCTTGGTGCTATGTCTCTAATTCTTTCCTTATTATTATTATTATTATTATTATTATTATTATTATTATCATCATCATCATCTAGCCTTTTAATCAATCCCATGGT
>JBBYHO010304917.1:0-30325 GCA_038382025.1 Adansonia gregorii | reverse complement strand
CAATGAGTGGAATGAATTTCTGGTGCCCAATCATTAAAAGAAAGGACATTATTATGTGAATCCATTTTCATCCCAATTGAAAGACGATCTTTAATTCTAAAAATAGTTAAAAGAGAAGTTTTTCTCATGAAACTAAAGCATCAATTCATATATCCCAATAAGGAGATTGAATTTGCAGTACCGAATCATTGAAAGAAAGGAGATTATTATGTGAATCCATGTTTATCGAAATTGAAAGACAAACTTTAATTCTAGAAATGGTAGAAAGAGAAGCTTTTCTTATGAAACCAAAGCATCAATATCATTTGTCATAATAGGGAGAATGTGTTTATGGCTCGTAATCGTGAAAACAAAGGAGATTATTACATGAATTTTTACTTATCCTAATTGATAGACGAACTTTGATTCCAACAAATGGTGAGAAGTGAAGTATTCTATTAAACCAAAGCATCAATTCATTTATCCTAATGAGTGGAATGAATTTTTGGCTAACAAGCGTTAAAAAAAAAGAGATTATTATTTGAATTTGTGTTTATCCAATTAAAAAATGAACTTTAATTCCAAAAATGGTAGAAAAAGAAGTTTTTCTTATGAAACTAAGGCATCAATATCATTTATCCCAATGAGGAGAATGAATTTGTGGTGCCCAATCATTGAAAGAAATGAGATTATTATGTGAATCTATGTTAATCCAAATTGAGAGACGAACTTTGATTCTAAAAATGGTAGAAAGAGAAGCTTTTCTTATCAAACCAAAGCCTCAATATCATTTACCATAATATGGAGAATGTGTTTATGGTTCCCTATTGTGAAATAAAGGAGATTATTAAGTGTATTCATGTTGATCCCAATTGATAGATGACATTTGATTCTAAAAAATGGCGGGGAGTAAAGTTTTTGTATGAAACCAATGTATCAATTCATTTATCCTAATGAATGGAATGAATTTGTGGTGCCTAATCATTAAAAGAATGGAGATTGTTATGTGAATCCGTGTTTGTCCCAATTGAAAGATGAACTTTAATTCTAAAAATAGTGGAAAGAGAAGTTTTTGTTATGAAACTAATTTATCAATATCACTCACCCAATGAGGAGAATGTGTTCTAACTCCTAATCATGAAAACAAAGGAGATTATTACATGAATTCGTGCTTATCCTAATTGATAGGCGAACGTTGATTCCAACAAATGGTGGGAAGTGAAGTTTTTCAATGAAACCAAAGCATCAATTCATTTATCCTATTGAGTGGAATGAATTTGCAGTGCCCAATCGTTAAAAGAAAGGAGATTATTATGTGAATTCATGTTTATCCTAATTGAAAAATAAACTTTAATTCTAAAAATGGTAGAAGGAGAAGCTTTTCTTATGAAACCAAGGCATCAATATCATTTATCCCAACAAGGAGAATGAATTTTTGGTGCCCAATCATTGAGAGAAAGAAGATTATTAAATGAATCCGTGTTTATCCAAATTGAAAAATGAACTTTAATTCTAAAAATGGCAGAAAGAGAAGTTTTTCTTATGAAACCAAGGCATCAATATCATTTATCCCAATGATGGGAATCAATTTGTGGTGCCCAATCATTGAAAGAAAGGAGATTATTACGTGAATCCGTCTTTATCCAAATTGAAATACGAACATTAATTCTAAACATGTTAGAAAGAGAAGTTTTTCTTATGAAACCAAAGCATCAATATCATTAATCCCTATAAGGAGAATATGTTTATGGTTCCCAATCATGGAACAAAGGAGAATATTACATGAATTCATGTTTATCCCAATTGATAGGTGAAATCTGATTCCAAAAAATGGTGGGAAGTGAGGTTTTTCTTATGAAACCGAGCATCAATTCATTTATCCCAATGAGTGGAATGAATTTCTGGTGCCCAATCATTAAAAGAAAAGACATTGTTATGTGAATCTATTTTCATCCCAATTGAAAGACGATCTTTAATTCTAAAAATGGTAAAAAGAAAAGTTGTTCTCATGAAACTAAAGCATCAATTCAGATATCCCAATGAGGAGATTGAATTTGTAGTGCCTAATCATTGAAAGAAAGGAGATTATTATGTGAATCCATGCTTATCCAAATTGAAAGACAAACTTTAATTCTGGAAATGGTAGAAAGAGAAGCTTTTCTGATGAAACCAAAGCATTAATATCATTTCTCATAATAGGGAGAATGTGTTTATGGCTCGTAATCATGAAAACAAAGGAGATTATTACATGAATTTGTGCTTATCCCAATTGATAAACGATCTTTGATTCCAAAAAATAGTGGGAAGTGAAGTATTCTACTAAACCAAAGCATTAATTCATTTATCCTAATGAGTCGAATGAATTTTTGGTGAACAACCATTAAAAAAAAGAGATTACTATGTGAATCCGTGTTTATCCTAATTAAAAAATAAACTTCAATTCCAAGAATGGTAGAAAAAGAAGTTTTTCTTATGAAACCAAGGCATCAATATCATTTATCCCAATGAGGAGAATGAATTTATGGTGCCCAATCATTGAAAGAAAGAATATTATTATGTGAATCTGTGTTTATCCAAATTGAAAGACGAACTTTGATTCTAAAAATGGTAGAAAGAAAAGCTTTTCTTATGAAACCAAAGCATCAATATCATTTATCATAATAGTGAGAATGTGTTTTTGGTTCCTTATAATGAAATAAAGGAGATTATTAAGTGTATTCAAGTTAATCCCAATTGATAGACGAAATTTGATTTTAAAAAATGGTAGGAAGTGAGGTTTCTCATATGAAACCAAAGCATCAATTCATTTATCCCGAAGAGTGGAATGAATTTATGCTGCCTAATCATTAAAAGAACGAAGATTGTTATGTGAATCCATGTTTATCCTAATTGAAAGACGAACTTTGATTCTAAAAATGGTGGGAAGAGAGGTTTTCACCATGAAACCAATGTATCAATATCACTCACCCAACGAGGAGAATGTGTTTATGGCTCCTAATCATGAAAACAAAGGAGATTATTACGTGAATTCATGCTTATCCCAATTGATAGACGAACTTTGATTCCAATAAACGATGGGAAGTGAAGTTTTTTAATGAAACCAAAGCATTAATTTATTTATCCTAATGAGTGAAATGAATTTATGGTGCTAATCGTTAAAAGAAAGAAGATTATTATGTGAATTCGTGTTTATTCCAATTGAAAAATGAACTTTAATTCAAAAAATGGTAGAAAGAGAGGCTTTTCCTAAGAAACCAAGGCATCAATATCATTTATCCCAATGAGGAAAATGAATTTGTGGTGCCTGTTCGTTAAACGAAAGGAGGTTACTATGTGAATCTGTGTTTATCCAAATCAAAAGACAAACTTTAATACTAAAAATGGTAGAAAGAGAAGTTTTTTTTATGAAACCAAGGCATCAATATCATTTATCCTAGCGAGGAGAATGAATTTATGGTGCCTCTTCATTAAAAAAAAGAGATTACTATGTGAATCCGTGTTTATCCAAATCGAAAGGCAAACTTTAATTCTAAAAATGGTAGAAAGAGAAGTTTTCCTTATGAAACCAAAGCATCAATTCATTTATCCTAATGAGTGGCATGAATTTGTGGTGCCCAATCATTAAAGGAAAGGAGATTATTATGTGAATTCGTTTTTATCCCAATTGAAAAATGAACTTTAATTTTTAAAATGGTAGAAAAAGAAGCTATTCTCATGAAACCAAGGCATCAATATCATTTATCCCAGGGAGGAGAATGAATTTGTAGTGCCTCTTCGTTAAAAGAAAGGAGATTACTATGTGAATCTGTGTTTTTCCAAATCGAAAGATAAACTATAATTCTAAAAACGGTAGAAAGAGAAGTTTTTCTCATGAAACTAAGGCATCAATATCATTTATCCCAGCGAGGAGAATGAATTTGTGGTGCCCAATCATTGAAAGAAAGAAGATTACATGAATCCGTCCTTATCCAAATTGAAATGTGAACTTTGATTCTAAAAATTGTAGAAAGAGAAGCTTTTCTTATGAAACCAAAGTGTCAATATCATTTATCATAATAGGGAGAATGTGTTTATGGTTCCTTATTGTGAAATAAAGGAGATTATTAAGTGTATTCGTGTTAATCCCAATTGATAGAAGAAATTTGATTCTAAAAAATAGTGGGAAGTGAAGTTTTTCGTATGAAACCAAAGCATCATTTCATTCATCCCGATGAGTGGAATGAATTTATGGTGCCTAATCATTAAAAAAATGGAGATTATTATGTAAATCTATGTTTATCACAATTGAAAGATGAACTTTAACTCTCAAAATGGTGGAAAGAAAAGTTTTCGTTATGAAACCAATGTATCAATATCACTCACCTAACGAAGAAAAAGTGTTTATGGCTCCTAATCATGAAAACAAATGAGATTATTACATGAATTCGTGCTTATCCCAATTGATAGACAAACTTTGATTCTAAAAAATGGTAGGAAGTGAAGTTTTTCAATAAAACCAAAGCATCAATTCATTTATCCTAATGAGTGGAATGAATTTGTGGTACCCAATCATTAAAAAAAGGAGATTATTATGTGAATTCGTGTTTATCCCAATAGAAAAATGAACTTTAATTCGAAAAATGGTAGAAAGAAAAGCTTTTCTTATGAAACCAAGGCATCAATATCATTTATCCCAGCGAGGAGAATGAATTTGTGGTGCTTCTTCGTTAAAAGAAAGGAGATTACTATGTGAATCCATGTTTATCCAAATCGAAAGACAAACTCTAATTCTAAAAATGACTGAAAGAGAAGTTTTTCTCCTGAAACCAAGGCATCAATATCATTTATCCTAACGAGGAGAATGAATTTGTGGGCCCAATCATTGAAAGAAAAGAGATTATTACGTGAATCCGTCTTTATCCAAATAGAAAGACGAACTTTGATTCTAAAAATGGTAGAAAGAGAAGCTTTTCTTATGAAATCAAAGTATAAATATCATTTATCATAATATGGAGAATGTGTTTATGGTTCCTTGTTGTGAAATAAAGGAGATTATTAAGTGTATTCGTGTTAATCCCAATTGATAGATGAAATTTGAATCTAAAAAATAGTGGGAAGTGAAGTTTTTCGTATGAAACCAAAGCATCAATTCATTTATCCCAATGAGTGGAATAAATTTGTGGTGCCTAATCATTAAAAGAACAGAGATTATTATGTGAATCCGTGTTTATCCTAATCGAAAGATGAACTTTAATTCTAAAAATGGTGGAGAAAGAAGTTTTCATTATGAAACCAATGTATCAATGTCGTTCACCCAACGAGAAGAATGTGTTTATGGCTCCTAATCATGAAAACAAAGGAGATTATTTCGTGAATTCGTGCTTATCCCAATTGATAGACGAACTTTGACTCCAAAAAATGGTGGGAAGTAAAGTTTTTCAACGAAATTAAAGCATCAATTCTTTTATCTTAATGAGTGGAATGAATTTGTGGTGCCCAATCGTTAAAAGAAAGGAGATTATTATGTAAATTCGTGTTTATCCCAATTGAAAAATGAACTTTAATTCTTAAAATGGTAGAAAGAAAAGCTTTTCTTATGAAACCAAGGCATCAATATCATTTATCCCAGTGAGGAGAATGAATTTGTGGTGCCTCTTCGTTAAAAAAAAAAGGAGATTACTGTGTGAATCCATGTTTATCCAAATCGAAAGATGAACTTTAATTCTAAAAATAGTAGAAAGAGAAGTTTTTCTTATGAAACCAAGGTATCAATATCATTTATCCCAAAGAGGAGAATGAATTATGGTGCCCAATCATTAAAAGAAAAGTGATTATTACGTGAATCCGTCTTTATCCAAATTGAGAGACGAACATTAATTCTAAACATGTTACAGAGAGAAGTTTTTCTTATGAAACTAAAGCATCAATATCATTAATCCCAATAAGGGGAATATGTTTATGGTTCCTAATCGTGGGACAAAGGAGAATATTATGTCAATTCGTGTTTATCCTAATTGATTGACGAACTTTGATTCCAAAAGTTGGTGGGAAGTGAGGTTTTTCTTATGAAACCAAAGCATTAACTCATTTATCCCAATGAGTGGAATGAATTTCTGGTGCCTAATCATTAAAAGAAATGACATTGTTATGTGAATCCATTTTCATCCCAATTATGAAACTAAAGCATCAATTCATATATCCCAATGAGGAGATTGAATTTGTGGTGCCCGATCACTGAAAGAAAGGTGATTATTATGTGAATCCATGTTTATCCAAATTAAAGACAAACTATAATTCTAAAAAAGGTAGAAAGAGAAGCTTTTCATATGAAACCAAAGCATCAATATCATTTATCATAATAGGGAGAATGTGTTTATGGCTCGTAATCATGAAAACAAAAGAGATTATTACATGAATTCGTGCTTATCCCAATTGATAGCTGAACTTTGATTCTAAAAAATGGTGCAAAGGGAAGTATTCTATTGAACCAAAGCATTAATTCATTTATCCCAATGAGTGAAATGAATTTATGGTGACCAATCGTTGATAAAAAAGGAGATTATTATGTGAATCCGTGTTTTGTCCCAATTAAAAAATGAACTTTAATTTAAAAAATGGTGGAAAGGGAAGTTTTTCTTATGAAACCAAGGCATCAATATCATTTATCCCAACGAGGGGACTGAATTTATGGAGCCCAATCATTGAAAGAAAGGAGATTATTACGTGAATCCATCTTTATCCAAATTGAAAGAAGAACTTTGATTCTAAAAATGGTAGAAAGAGAAGCTTTTCTTATGAAACTAAAGCATCAATTTCATTTATCATTATAGGGAGAATGTGTTTATGGTTCCTTCTTGTGAAATAAAAGAGATTATTAAGTGTATTCATGTTAATCCCAATTGATAGAGAAAATTTGATTTTAAAAAATGGTGGGAAGTGAAGTTTTTTGTATGAAACCAAAGCATCAGTTCATTTATCCCGATGAGTGGAATGAATTTGTAGTCCCTAATCATTAAAAGAACGGAGATTGTTATATGAATCCATACTTATTACAATTGAAAGATGAACTTTAATTCTAAAAATGGCAGGAAGAGAAGTTTTCGTTATGAAACCAAAGTATCAATATCACTCACCCAATGAGGAAAATGTGTTTATGGCTCCTAATCATGAAAACAAAGGAGATTAGTACATGAATTCGTGCTTATCCCACTTGATAGATGAACTTTGATTCCAAAAATTGGTGGGAAGTGAAGTTTTTCAATGAAACCAAAGCATCAATTCATTTATCCTAATGAGTGAAATGAATTTGTGGTGCCCAATCATTAAAAGAAAGGAGATTATTATGTGAACTCATGTTTATCCTAATTGAAAAATTAACTTTAATTTCAAAAATGGTAAAAAGAGAAGCTTTTCTTATGAAACCAAGAAAACAAAATCATTTATCCCAGCGGGGAAATGAATTTGTGGTGCCTCTACCTTAAAAGTAAGGAGATTACTATGTGAATCCATCTTTATCTAAATCGAAAGATAAACTTTAATTATAAAAATAGTAGAAAAAAAGTTTTTCTTTTGAAATGAAGGCATCAATATCGTTTATACCAGCGAGAAGAATGAATTTGTGGTGCCTTATCATTGACAGAAAGGAGATTATTATGTGAATCCGTCTTTATCCAAATTGAAGGACAAACTTTGATTCTAAAAATGGTAGAAAGAGAAGCTTTTCTTATGAAATAAAAGCATCAATATCATTTATTATAATAGGGAGAATGTGTTTAGGGTTCCTTGTTGTGAAATAAAGTTGATTATTAAGTGTATTCGTGTTAATCCCAACTGATAGACGAAATTTGATTCTAAAAAATGGTGGGAAGTGAAGTTTTTGTATGAAAGCAAGGCATCAATTCATTCATCCCGATGAGTGGAATGAATTTGTGGTGCCTAATCATTAAAAGAACGGAGATTATTATGTGAATCCATGTTTATCCCAATTGAAAGACGAGCTTTAATTCTAAAAATGGTGGAAAGAGAAGTTTTCGTTATGAAACCAATGTATCAATATCACTCACCCAACGAGAAGAATGTGTTTATGGCTCCTAATCACGAAAACAAAGGAGATTATTACATGAATCCATGCTTATCCCAATTGTTAGACAAACTTTGATTCCAAAAAATGGTGGGAGGTGAAGTTTTTAAATGAAACCAAAGCATCAATTCATTTATCCTAATGAGTGGAATGAATTTGTTGTGCCCAATTGTTAAAAGAAAGGAGATTATTATGTGAATTCGTGTTTATGCCAATTGAAAAATGAACTTTAATTCTAAAAATGGTAAAAAGAGAAGCTTTTCCTATGAAACCAAGGCATCAATATCGTTTATCCCAGTAAGGAGAATGAATTTGTGGTGCCTTTTCGTTAAAAGAAAAGAGATTACAATGTGAATCCGTGTTTATCCAAATCGAAAGATAAAATATAATTCTAAAAATGGTAGAAAGAGAAGTTTTTCTTATGAAACCAAGGCGTTAATATCATTTATCCCAGCGCGGAGAATGAATTTGTGGTGCCCAATCATTGAAAGAAAGGAGACTATTACGTGAATCCGTCCTTATCCAAATTGAAAGATGAACTTTGATTCTAAAAATTGTAGAAAGAGAAGCATTTCCTATGAAACCAAAGCATTAATATCTTTTATCATAATAGGGAGAATGTGTTTATAGTTCCTTATTATGAAATAAGGAGATTATTAAGTGTATTCGTGTTAATCCCAATTGATAGAAGAAATTTGATTCTAAAAAATGGTGGGAAGTGAAGTTTTTCGTTTGAAACCAAAGCATCATTTCATTTATCCCGATGAGTGGAATGAATTTATGGTGCCTAATCATTAAAAAAACAAAGATTATTATGTAAATCCTTGTTTATCACAATTGAAAGGCAAACATTAATTCTCAAAATGGTGGAAAGAGAAGTTTTCATTATGAAACCAATGTATCAATATCACTCACCCAACGAGGAAAAAGTGTTAATGGCTCCTAATCATGAAAACAAAGGAGATTATTACATGAATTCTTGCTCATCCCAATTGATAAACAAACTTTGATTCCAATAAATGGTGGGAAGTGAAGTTTTTCAATGAAACCAAAGCATCAATTCATTTATCCTAATGAGTGGAATGGATTTGTGGTACCCAATCATTAAAAAAAAGGAGATTATTATGTGAATTCGTGTTTATCCCAATAGAAAAATGAACTTTAATTCGAAAAATGGTATAAAGAAAAGCTTTTCTTGTGAAACCAAGGTATCAATCCCATTTATCCCAGTGAGGAGAATGAATTTATAGTGCCTCTTCGTTAAAAGAAAAGAGATTATTATGTGATTCCGTGTTTATCCAAATCGAAAGACAAACTTTAATTCTAAAAATGGTAGAAAGAGAAGTTTTTCTTATGAAACCAAGGCATCAATATCATTTATCCCAACGAGGAGAATTAATTTATGGTGCTCAATCATTGAAAGAAAGGAGATTATTACGTGAATCCATCTATATCCAAATTGAAAGACGAACTTTGATTCTAAAAAAGGTTTAAAGAAAAGCTTTTCTTATGAAACCAAAGCGTCAATATCATTTATCGTAATAGGGAGAACGTGTTTATGGTTCCTTATTGTGAGATCAAGAAGATTATTAAGTGTATTCGTGTTAATCCCAATTGATAGACGAAATTTGATTCTAAAAAATGGTGGGAAGTGATGTTTTTCGTATGAAACCAAAGCATCAATTCATTTATCCCGATGAGTGGAATGAATTTGTGGTGCCTAATCATTAAAAGAATAGAGATTGTTATAGGAGTCCATGTTTATCCCCATCGAAAGATGAACTTTAATTCTAAAATTGGTGGAAAGGGAAGTTTTCGTTATGAAACCAATGTATCAATATCACTCACCCAATGAGGAGAATGTGTTTATGGCTCCTAATTATGAAAACAAAGGAGATTATTATGTGAATTCGTGCTTATCCCAATTGATAAACGAACTTTGACTCCAAAAAATGGTGGGAAGTGAAGTTTTTCAATGAAATCGAAGCATCAATTCATTTATCCTAATGAGTGGAACGATGTGGTGCCCAATCGTTAAAAGAAAGGAGATTATTATGTAAATTCATGTTTATCCCAATTGAAAAATGAACTTTAATTCTGAAAATGGTAGAAAGAGAAGCTTTTCTTATGAAACTAAGGCATTAATATCATTTATCCCAGCGAGGAGAATGAATTTATGGTGCCTCTTCGTTAAAAGAAAGGAGATTACTGTGTGAATCCGTGTTTATCCAAATCAAAAGATAAACTTTAATTCTAAAAATGGTAGAAAGAGAAGTTTTTCTTATGAAACCAAGGAATCAATATCATTTATCCCAACGAGGAGAATGAATTTGTGGTGCCCAATAATTGAAAGAAAGATGATTATTAAGCGAACCCATGTTTATCCAAATTGAAAGATGAACTTTAATTCTAAAAATAGTAGAAAGAGAAGTTTTTCTTATGAAACCAAGGCATCAATATCATTTATCCCAAAGAGGAGAATGAATTGTGGTGCCCAATCATTGAAGGAAAGGAGATTATTATGTGAATTCGTCTGTATCCAAATTGAGAGACGAACTTTAATTCTAAACATGTTAGAAAGAGAAGTTTTTCTTATGAAACCAAAGCATCAATATCATTAATCCCAATAAGGAGAATGTGTTTATGGTTCCTAATCATGGGACAAAGGAGAATATTACAGGAATTCATTTTTATCCCAATTGATCGATGAACTTTGATTCCAAAAAATGATGGGAAGTGAGGTTTTTCTTATGAAACCAAAGCATCAATTCATTTATCCCAATGAGTGGAATGAATTTCTAGTGCCCAATCATTAAAAGAAAAGACATTATTATATGAATCCATTTTCATCCCAATTGAAAGACGATCTTTAATTCTAAAAATGGTAGAAAGAGAAGTTTTTCTCATGAAACTAAAGCATCAATTCAAATATCCCAATGGGGAGATTAAATTTGTGGTGCCCAATCATTGAAAGAAAAGAGATTATTATGTGAATCCATGTTTATCCAAATTAAAAGACAAACTTTAATTCTAAAAATGGTAGAAAGAGAAGCTTTTCTTATGAAACCAAAGCATCAATATCATTTATCATAGTAGAGAGAATGTGTTTATGGCTCGTAATCATGAAAACAAAGGAGATTATTACATGAATTCACGCTTATCCCAATTGATAGATGAACTTTGATTCCAAAAAATGGTGGGAAGTTAAGTATTCTATTAAACCAAAGCATCAATTTATTTATCCTAATGAGTGGAATGAATTTATGGTGACCAATCGTTAAAAAAAAGATATTATTATCTGAATCCGTGTTTATCCTGATTAAAAATGAACTTTAATTCCAAAAGTGGTAGAAAGAAAAGTTTTTCTTATGAAACCGAGGCATCAATATCATTTATCCCAATGAGGAGAATGAATTTATGGTGCCTGATCATTGAAAGAAAGGAGATTATTACGTGAATCCATTTTTATCCAAATTGAAAGACGAACGTTGATTCTAAAAATGGTAGGAAGAGAAGCTTTTCTTATGAGACCGAAGCATCAATATCATTTATCATGATAGGGAGAATGTGTTTATGGTTTCTTATTGTTAAACAAAGAAGATTGTTAAGTGTATTCGTGTTAATCCCAATTGATAGATGAAATTTGATTTTAAAAAATGGTGGGAAGTGAAGTTTTTCATATGAAACCAAAGCATCAATTCATTTATCCTGATAAGTGGAATGAATTTGTGGTGCCTAATCATTAAAAGAACGGAGATTGTTATGTGAATCCACGTTTATCCCAATTGAAAGATGAACTTAAATTCTAAAAATGGTGAAAAGACAAGTTTCTGTTATGAAACATATGTATCAATATCACTCACCCAACGAGGAGAATATGTTTATGGCTCCTAATCATGAAAACAAAAGGGATTATTACGTGAATTCGTCCTTATCCCATTTGATAGATGATCTTTGATTCCAAAAAATATTGGGAAGTAAAGTTTTTCAATGAAACCAAAGCATCAATTCATTTATCCTAATGAGTGGAATGAATTTGTGGTGCCAATCATTAAAAGAAAAGAGATTATTATGTGAATTCGTGTTTATCCCAATTGAAAAGTGAACTTTAATTCTAGAAATGGTAAAAAGAGAAGCTTTTCTTATGAAACCAATGCATCAATATCATTTATCCCAGCAAAGAGAATGAATTTGTGGTGCCTTTTTGTTAAAAGAAAGGAGATTACTATGTGAATCCATGTTTATCCAAATCAAAAGACAAACTTTAATTCTAAAAATGGTAGAAAAAGAAGTGTTTCTTATGAAACCAAGGCATCAATATCATTTATCCCAGCAAGGAGAATGAATTTGTGGTGCCTCTTTGTTAAAAGAAAGGAGATTACCATGTAAATCTGTGTTTATCCAAATCGAAAGACAAACTTTAATTCTAAAAATGGTAGAAAGAGAAGTTTTTCTCATGAAGCCAAGGCATCAATATCGTTTATCCCAACGAGGAGAATGAATTTATAGTGCCTAATCGTTGAAAGGAAGAAGATTATCAAGCGAATCTATGTTTATCCAAATTGAAAGATGAACTTTAATTCCAAAAATGGTAGAAAGAGAAGTTTTTCTTATGAATCCAAGGCATCAGTATCATTTATCCCAATGAGGAGAATGAATTTATGGTGCCCAATCATTGAAAGAAAGGAGATTATTATGTGAATCCATCTTTATCCAAATTGTGAGACGAACATTAATTTTAAACATGTTAGAAAGAGAAGTTTTCCTTATGAAACTAAAGCATCATATCATTTATCCAGTAAGAAAAATGTGTTTATGGTTCCCAATCATTGAATAACAGAGAGTATTACATGAATTCGTGTTTATCCCAATTGATAGGCGAACTTTGATTCCAAAAAATGATGGGAAGTGAGGTTTTTCTTATGAAACCAAAGCATCAATTCGTTTATCCCAATGAGTGGAATGAATTTCTGGTGCCCAATCATTAAAAGAAAGGACATTATTATGTGAATCCATTTTCATCCTAATTAAAAGATGATCTTTAATTCTCAAAATGGTAGAAATAGAAGTTTTTCTCATGAAACTAAAGCATCAATTCATATATCCCAATGAGGAGATTGAATTTGTGGTGCCCAATCATTGAAAGAAAGGAGATTATTATGTGAATTCATGTTTATCCAAATTGAAAGGGAAACTTTAATTCTAAAAATAGTAGAAAGAGAAGCTTTTCTTATGAAAGCAAAGCATCAATATCATTTATCATCATGGAGAGAATGTGTTTATGTCTCGTAATCATGAAAACAAAGGAGATTATTAGGTGAATTTGTGCTTATCCCAACTGATAGACAAACTTTAATTCCAAAAAGTGGTAGGAAGTTAAGTATTCTATTAATCCAAAGCATCAATTCATTTATCCTAATGAGTGGAATGAATTTTTGGTAACCAATCATTAAGAAAAAAGAGATTATTATGTGAATCCATATTTATCCCAATTCAAAAATGAACTTTAATTCCAAAAAGGTAGAAAGAGAAGTTTTTCTTATGAAACCAAGGCATCAATATCATTTATCCCAACAAGTAGAATGAATTTATAGTGCCCAATCATTGAAAAAAATGAGATTATCATGTGAATCTATGTTTATCCAAATTGAAAGATGAACTTTGATTCTAAAAATGGTAGAAAGAGAAGCTTTTCTTATGAAACCAAAGCATCAATATCATTTATCATAATAGGGAGAATGTGTTTATGGTCCTTTATTGTGATATAAAGGAGATTATTAAGTGTATTCCTATTAATCCCAATTGATAGATGAAATTTGATTCTAAAAAATGGTGGGAAATGAGGTTTTTCATATGAAACCAAAGCATCAATTTAGTTATCCCGATGAGTGGAACGAATTTGTGGTGCCTAATCATTAAAAGAACAGAGATTGTTATGTGAATCCATGTTTATCCCAATTGAAAGATGAACTTTAATTCTAAAAATGATGGAAAGACAAGTTTTTGTTATGAAACCAATGTATCAATATCACTCACCAACGAAGAAAATGTGTTTATGGCTCCTAGTCATGAAAACAAGGGAGATTATTACGTGAATTCGTGCTTATCCCAACTGATAAACAAACTTTGACTCCAAAAAATGGTGGGAAGTGAAGTTTTTCAATGAAACCAAAGCATCAATTCATTTATCCTAATGAGTGGAATGAATTTGTGGTGCTCAATCATTAAAAGAAAGAGATAATTATGTGATTTTGTGTTTATTCCAATCAAAAAATGAACTTTAATTCTAAAAACGGTAGAAAGAGAAGATTTTTTATGAAACCAAGGCATCAATATCATTTATCCTAGCAAGGAGAATAAATTTGTTGTGCCTCTTCGTTAAAAGAAAAGAGATTACTATGTGAATCCGTGTTTATCCAAATTGAAAGACAAACTTTAATTCTAAAAATGGTAGAAAGAGAAGTTTTTCTTATGAAGCAAAGGCATCAATATCATTTATCTCAATTAGGAGAATGAATTTGTGGTGCCCAATCATTGAAAGAAAAAAGATTATCAAGCGAATCCATGTTTATCCAAATTGGAAGATGAACTTTAATTCTAAAAATGGTAGAAAGAGAAGTTTTTCTTATGAAACCAAGGTATCAAGATCATTCATCCCAACGAGGAGAATAAATTTGTGGTACCCAATCATTGAAATAAAGAAGATTATTACATGAATCCATAGTTATCCAAATTGAAGGACGAACATTAATTCTAAACATGTTAGAAGAAGAA
This sequence comes from Adansonia gregorii, assembly GCA_038382025.1. Classification (NCBI taxonomy): domain Eukaryota; kingdom Viridiplantae; phylum Streptophyta; class Magnoliopsida; order Malvales; family Malvaceae; genus Adansonia; species Adansonia gregorii. The sequence continues at coordinate 15,513 of JBBYHO010304917.1, read as the reverse complement.
GTTTTTCTTGCAAAACCAAAGCATAAATATCATTAATCCCAATAAGGAGAATGTGTTTACGGTTTCCAATATTGGAACAAAGGAGAAAATTACATGAATTCATGTGTATCCCAATTGATAGGCAAACTTTGATTCCAAAAACTGGTGGGAAGTGAGGTTTTTCCTATGAAACCAAAGCATCAATTCATTTATCCCAATGAGTGGAATGAATTTTTGCTGCCCAATCATTAAAAGAAAGGACATTATTATGTGAATCCATTTTCATCCTAATTGAATTCTAAATATGGTAGAAAGAGAAGTTGTTCTCATGAAACTAAACCATCAATTCATATATCCCAATGAGGAGTTTGAATTTGTGGTGCCCAATCATCGAAAAAAAGAGATTATTATGTGAATCCATGTTTATCCAAATTGAAAGACAAACTTTAATTCTAAAAATGGTAGAAAGAGAAGCTTTTCTTATGAAACCATAGCATCAATATCATTTATCATAATGGGGAGAATATGTTTATCACTCGTAATCATGAAAACAAGGGCAATTATTATGTGAATTCATGCTTACCCCAATTGATAGATGAACTTTGATTCCAAAAAATGGTGGGCATGGAAGTATTCTATTAAACCAAAGCATAAATTCATTTATCCTAATGAGTGGAATGAATTTATGGTGACCAATCGTTAAGAAAAAAAAAGATTATTATGTGAGTCCATGTTTATCCCAATTCAAAATTGAACTTTAATTCCAAAAATGGTAAAAAGAGAAGTTTTTCTTATGAAACCAAAGCATCAATATCATTTATCCCAACGAGGAGAATGAACTTGTGGTGCCCAATCATCGAAAGAAAAGAGATTATTATGTGAATCTGTGTTTATGCAAATTGAAAGACAAACTTTGATTCTAAAAATGGTAGAAAGAGAAGCTTTTCTTATGAAACTAATGCATTAATATCATTTATCATAATAGGGTGAATGTGTTTATGGTTCCTTATAGTGAAATAAAGGAGATTATCAAGTGTATTCGTGTTAATCCCAATTGATAGACGAAATTTGATTCTAAAAAATGGTGGGAAGTGGGGTTTTTCGTATGAAACCAAAGCATCAATTCACCTATCCCGATGAGTGGAATGAATTTATGATGCCTAATCATTAAAAAAATGGAGATTGTTATGTGAAGTGTTTATCCCAATTGAAAGACGAACTTTAATTCTAAAAATGGTGGAAAGAGAAGTTTTCATTATGAAACCAATGTATTAATATTACTCACCCAACGAGGAGAATGTGTTTATGGCTCCTAATCATGAAAACAAAGAAGATTATTACGTGAATTCATGCTTATTCCAATTGATAGACGAGCTTGGATTCCAAAAAATGGTGGGAAATGAAGTTTTTCAATGAAACCAAAGCATCAATTCATTTATCCTAATGAGTAGAATGAATTTGTGGTGCCCAATCGTTAAAAAAAAGGAGATTATCATGTGAATTCGTGCTTATCCCAATTGAAAATTAAACTTTAATTCTAAAAATGGTAGAAAGAGAAGCTTTTCTTATGAAACCAAGGCATCAATATCATTTATCCCAGTGAGGAAAATGAACTTATGGTGCCTCTTCATTAAAAGAAAAGAGATTACTATGTGAATCCATTTTTATCCAAATCAAAAGATAAACTTTAATTCTAAAAATGGTAGAAAGAGAAGTTTTTTATACGAAACCAAGGATCAATGTCATTTATCCCAACGAGGAGAATGAATTTATGATGCCCAATCATTGAAAGAAAGAAGATTATCAAGCAAATCCGTGTTTATCCAAATTGAAAGATGAACTTTAATTCTAAAAATGGTAGAAAGATAAGTTTTTCTTATGAAACCAAGGCATCAATATCATTTATCCCAATGAGAAGAATGAATTTGTGGTGCCCAATCATTGAAAGAAAGAAGAATATCAAACGAATCCGCGTTTATCCAAATTGAAAGATGAACTTTAATTCTAAAAATTGTAGAAAGAAAAGTTTTTCTTATGAAACCAAGGTATCAAGATCATTCATCCCAACGAGGAGAATAAATTCATTGTGCCCAATCATTAAAGAAAGAAGATTATTAAGTGAATCCATATTTATCCAAATTAAGGGACGAACATTAATTCTAAACATGTTAGAAGGAGAAGTTTTCCTTACGAAACCAAAGCATTAATGTCATTAAACCCAATAAGGAGAATGTGTTTATGGTTCCCAATATTGGAACAAAGAAGAATATTACGTGAATTCATGTGTATCCCAATTGATAGGCGAACTTTGATTCCAAAAACTGGTGGGAAGTGAGGTTTTTTTTTATGAAACCAAAGCATAAATTCGTTTATCCCAATGAGTGGAATGAATTTTTGGTGCCCAATCATTAAAAGAAAGGATATTATTATGTGAATCCATTTTCAACCCAATTGAAAGACGATCTTTAATTCTAAAAATGGTAGAAAGAGAAGTTTTTCTCATGAAACTAAAGCATTAATTCACATATCTCAATGAGAAGTTTGAATTTATGGTGGCCAGTCATCGAAAGAAAGGAGATTATTATGTGAATCCATGTTTATCCAAAGTGAAAGACAAACTTTAATTCTAAAAATGGTAGAAAGAGAAGCTTTTCTTATGAAACCAAAGCATCAATATTATTTATCATAATGGGAAGATTGTGTTTATAGCTCTAATCATGAAAACAAGGGCGATTATTGCGTGAATTTGTTCTTATCCCAATTGATAGATGAACTTTGATTACAAAAAATGGTGGGAAGTGAAGTATTCTATTAAACCAAAGCATCAATTCATTTATCCTAATGAGTGGAATGAATTTATGATGACCAATCATTAAGAAAAAGGAGATTATTATGTGAATCCGTGTTTATCCCAATTAAAAATTGAACTTTAATTCCAAAAATGGTAAAAAGAGAAGATTTTCTTATGAAACCAAATCATCAAGATCATTTATCCCAATGAGGAGAATGAACTTGTGGTGCCCAATCATTGAAAGAAAAGAGACTATTATGTGAATCTGTGTTTATCCAAATTGAAAGATGAACTTTGATTCTAAAAATGGTAGAAAAGAGAAGCTTTTCTTATAAAACCAAAGCATCAATATCATTTATCATAATAGAGAGAATGTGTTTATGGTTCCTTATTCTGAAATAAAGAAGATTATCAAGTGTATTCGTGTTAATCCTAATAGATAGATGAAATTTGATTCTAAAAAATGGTGGGAAGTGGGTTTTTTCATATGAAACCAAAGCATCAATTCACTTATCCCGATAAGTGGAATGAATTTATGATGCATAATCATTAAAAGAACGGAGATTGTTATGTGAATCCGTGTTTATCCCAATTGAAAGATGAACTTTAATTCTAAAAATGGTGGAAAGAGAAGTTTTCATTATGAAACCAATGTATTAATATCACTCACCCAACGAGGAGAATGTGTTTATGGCTCCTAATCATGAAAACAAGGGAGATTATTACGTAAATTCAAGCTCATTCCAATTGATAGACGAACTTTGATTGCAAAAATGGTGGGAAGTGATATTTTTCAATGAAACCAAAGCATCAATTCATTTATCCTAATGAGTGGAATGAATTTGTGGCACCCAATCATTAAAAGAAATGAGATTATCAAGTGAATTCGTGCTTATCCCAATTGAAAAACAAATTTTAACTCTGAAAATAGTAGAAAGAGAAGCTTTTCTTATGAAACCAAGGCATCGATATCATTTATCCTAGCGAGGAGAATGAATTTGTGGTGCCTCTTCATTAAAAGAAAAAAGATTTCTAGGTGAATCCATTTTTATCCAAATCAAAAGACAAACTTTAATTCTAAAAATGGTAGAAAGAGAAGTTTTTCATACGAAACCAAGGATCAATGTCATTTACCCCAACAAGGGGAATGAATTTATGGTGCCCAATCATTGAAAGAAAGAAGATTATCAAGCGAATCCGTGTTTATCCAAATTGAAAGATGAACTTTAATTCCAAAAATGGTAGAAAGAGAAGTTTTTCTTATGAAACCAAGGCATCAATATCATTTATCCCAATGAGGAGAATGAATTTATGGTGCGCAATCATTGAAAGAAAGAAGATTATTACATGAATCCATCTTTATCCAAATTGAGAGACAAACATTAATTCTAAAGATGTTAGAAAGAGTAGTTTTCCTTACAAAACCAAAGCATCAATATAATTAATCCCAATAAGGAGAATGTGTTTATGGTTCCCAATCATGGAACAAAAGAGAATATTACGTGAATTCATGTTTATCCCAACTGATAAGCGAACTTTGATTCCAAAAAATGGTGGGAAGTGAGGTTTTTTTTTTATGAAACCAAAGCATAAATTCGTTTATCCCAATGAGTGGAATGAATTTTTGGTGCCCAATCATTAAAAGAAATGACATTATTATGTGAATCCATTTTCATCCCAATTGAAGGACAATCTTTAATTCTAAAAATGGTAGAAAGAGAAGTTTTTCTCATGAAACTAAAGCATCAATTCATATATCCCAATGAGGAGATTGAATTTTTGGTGCCCAGTCATTAAAAGAAAGGAGATTATTATGTGAATCCATGTTTATCCAAATTGAAAGACAAACTTTAATTCTAAAAATGGTAGAAAGAGAAGCTTTTCCTATGAAACCAATGCATCAATATCATTTATCATAATGGGGAGAATGTGTTTATGGCTCCTAATCAAGAAAATAAAGCATTTATTACGTGAATTTATGCTTATCCCAATTGATAAATGACCTTTGATTTCAATAATTATGGGAAGCAAAGTATTCTATTAAACCAAAGGATCAATTCATTTATCCTAATGAGTGGAATAAATTTGTGGCGACCAATCGTTAAGAAAAAAGAGATTATTATGTGAATTCATGTTTATCCCAATTAAAAAATGAAATTTAATTCCAAAAATGGTAGAAAGAAAAGTTTTCCCTATTAAACCAAGGTTCAATATCATTTATCCCAACGAGGAGAATGAACTTGTAGTGCCCATTCATTGAAAGAAAAGAGATTATTATGTGAATCTGTGTTTATCCAAATTGAAAGATGAACTTTGATTCTAAAAATGGTAGAAAAAGAAGCTTTTCTTTTGAAACCAAAGCATCAATATCATTTATCATAATAGGGAGATCTGTTTATGGTTCCTTATTGTGAAATAAAGAAGATTATTAAGTGTATTCGTGTTAATCCCAATTGATAGACTAAATTTGATTCTAAAAAATGGCGAGAAGTGTGGTTTTTCATATAAAACCAAAGCATCAATTCATTTATCCCGATGAGTGGAATGAATTTGTAGTGCCTAATCATTAAAAGAACAGAGATTGTTATGTGAATCCGTATTTATCCTAATTGAAAGATGAACTTTAATTCTAAATATGGTGGAAAGAGAATTATGAAACCAATGTATCAAAATCACTCACCCAACGGGGAGAATATGTTTATGGCTCCTAATCATGAAAACAAAGAAGATTATTATGTGAATTCGTGCTTACCCCCAATTGATAGATGAACTTTGATTCCAAAAAATGGTGGGAAGTGAAGTTTTTCAATGAAATCGAAGTATCAATTCATTTATCATAATAAACGAAATGAATTTGTGGTGCCTAATCATTAAAAGAATGGAGATTGTTATGTGAATCTGTGTTTATCCCAATTGAAAGATGAACTTTAATTTTAAAAATAGTGGAAAGAAAAGTTTTCAATATGAAACCAATGTATCAATATCATTCACCCAACGAGGAGAATGTTTTTATGGCTCCTAATCATGAAAATAAAGAAGATTATTACATGAATTCATGCTTATTCCAATTGATAGATGAACTTTGATTCCGAAAAATAATGGGAAGTGAAGTTTTTCAATGAAACTAAAGCATCAATTCATTTATCCTAATGAGTGGAATGAATTTGTGGTGCCCAATCATTAAAAGATTGGAGATTATTATGTGAATTCGTGTTTATCCCAATTGAAAAACAAACTTTAAGTCTAAAAATGGTAGAAAGAGAAGCTTTTCTCATGAAACCAAGGCATCAATATCATTTATCCCAGCGAGGAAAATGAATTTGTGGTGCCTCTTCATTAAAAGAAAGAAAATTACTATGTGAATCCATGTTTATCCAAATCAAAAGACAAACTTTAATTCTAAAAATGGTAGAAAGAGAAGTTTTTCGTACGAAACCAAGGCATCAATATCATTTATCCCAATGAGGAGAATGAATTTATGGTGCCTAATCATTGAAAGAAAGAAGACTATCAAGCGAATCCATGTTTATCCAAATTGAAAGATGTACTTTAATCCTAAAAATGGTAGAAAGAGAATTTTTTTATGAAACCAAGGCATCAATATCATTTATCCCAATGAGGAGAATGAATTTGTGGTGCCTAATCATTGAAGAAAAGGATATGTTCCGTGAATCCACCTTTATCCAAATTGAAAGATGAACATTAATTCTAAACATGTTAGAAAGAGAAGTTTTTCTTACCAAACCAAAGCATCAATATCATTAATCCCAATAAGGAGAATGTGTTTATGGTTCCCAATCATGGAACAAAGGAGAATATTATGTGAATTCGTGCTTATCCTAATTGATAGATGAACTATGATTCCAAAAAATGGTGGGAAACAAGGTTCTTCTTATGAAACCAAAGGATCAATTCATTTTTCCCAATGAGTGGAATAAATTTTTGGTGACCAATCATTAAAAGAAAGGTCATTATTATGTGAATCCATTTTCATCCCAATTGAAAGATGATCTTTAAGTTTAAAACTGGTAGAAAGAGAAGTTTTTCTCATGAAACTAAAGCATCAATTCATATATCCCAATGAGGAGATTGAATTTGTGGTGCCCAATCATTGAAAGAAATGAGATTATTATGTGAATCCATGTTTATCCAAATTGAAAGACAAACTTTAATTCTAAAAATGATAGAAAGAGAAGCTTTTCTTATGAAACCAAAGCATCAATATCATTTATCATAATAGGGAGAATGTGTTTATGGCTCGTAATCATGAAAACAAAAGAGATTATAAGGTGAATTTGTGCTTATCCCAATTGATAGACAAACTTTGATTCCAAAAAATGGTAGGAAGTGAAGTTGTTCAACGAAACCAAAGCATCAATTCTTTTATCCTAATGAGTGGAATGAATTTGTGGTGCCCAATCGTTAAAAGAAAGGAGATTATTATGTGAATTCTGTTTATCCCAATTGAAAAATGAACTTAAATTCTAAAAATGGTAGAAAAAAAGCTTTTCTTATGAAACCAACGCATCAACATCATTTATCCCAGCGAGGAGAACGAATTTGTGGTGCCTCTTCATTAAAAGAAAAGAGATTACTATATGAATCCGTGTTTATCCAAATCAAAAGACAAACTTTAATTCTAAAAATGGTAGGAAGAGAAGTTTTTCTTATGAAACCAAGGCATCAATATCATTTATCCCAAGAAGGAGAATGAATTTATGGTGCCCAATCATTGAAGAAAGAAGATTATCAAGCGAATCCGTGTTTATCCAAATTGAAAGATGAACTTTAATTCTAAAAATGGTAGAAAGAGACGTTTTTCTTATGAAACCAAGACATCAATTTCATTTATCCCAATGAGAAGAATGAATTTGTGGTGCCCAATCATTGAAAGGAAGGAGATTATTATGTGAATCCGTCATTATCCAAATTAAGAGATGAACATTAATTCTAAGCATGTTAGAATGAGAAGTTTTTATTATGAAACCAAAGCATCAATATAATTAATACCAATAAGGAAAATGTCTTTAAGGTTCCCGACCATGGAATAAAGGAGAATATTACATGAATTCATGTTTATCCCAATTGCTAGGCGAACATTGATTCCAAAAAATAGTGGGAAGTAAGGTTTTTCTTTTGAAACCAAAGCATCAATTCATTTATCCCAATGAGTGGAATGAATTTCTCGTGCCCAATCATTAAAAGAAAAGATATTATTATGTGAATCCATTTTCATCCCAATTAAAAGATGATCTTTAATTCTAAAGATGGTAAAAAAAGAAGTTTTTCTCATGAAACTGAAGCATCAATTCATATATCCTAATGAGGAGATTGAATTTGTGGTGCCCAATCATTGAAAGAAAAGAGATTATTATGTGAATCCATGTTTATCCAAATTCAAAGACAAACTTTAACTCTGAAAATGGTAGAAAGAGAAGCTTTTCTTATGAAACCAAAGCATCAATATCATTTATCATAATGGGGAGAATGTGTTTATGGCTCATAATCATGAAAAGAAATGAGATTAATACGTGAATTTATGCTTATCCTAAGTAATAGGCGAACTTTGATTCCAAAAAATGGTAGGAAGTGAAGTATTCTATTAAACCAAAGCATCAATTCATTTATCCTAATGAGTAGAAAGAATTTGTGGTGACCATTCGTTAAGAAAATAGAGATTATTATGTGAATCCGTGTTTATCCCACTTAAAAAACAAACTTTAATTCCAAAAATGGTAGAAAGAGAAGTTTTTCTTATGAAACCAAGGCATCAATATCATCTATCCTAATGAGGAGAATGAATTTGTGGTGCCCAATCATTAAAAGAAAGGAGTTTATTATGTGAATCTGTGTTTATCCAAATTGAAAGATGAGCTTTAATTCTAAAAATGGTAGAAAGAGAAGCTTTTTTTACGAAACCAAAGCATCAATATCATTTATCACAATAGGGAGAATGTGTTTATGGTCCCTTATTGTGAAATAAAAGAGATTATTAAGTGTATTCGTGTTAATCCCAATTAATAGATGAAATTTGAGTCTAAAAAATGGTGGGAAATGAGGTTTTTCTTATGAAACCAAAGCATCAATTCATTAATCCCGATGAGTGGAATGAATTTGTGGTGCCTAATCATTAAAAGAACGGAGATTATTATATGAATCCGTGTTCATCCCAATTAAAAGACAAACTTTAATTCTAAAAATGGTTGAAAGAGAAGTTTTCGTTATGAAACCAATGTATCAATATCACTCACCCAATGAGGAGAATGTGTTTATGGCTCTTAATCATGAAAACAAAGGAGATTATTACGTGAATTCGTGCTTATCCCAACTGATAGACGAACTTTAATTCCAAAAAATGGTGGGAAGTGAAGTTTTTCAATGGAACCAAAGCATCATTTCCTTTATCCTAATGAGTGGCATGAATTTGTGATGCCCAATCGGTAAAAGAAAGGATATTATTATGTGAATTTATGTTTATCCCAATTGAAAAATGAACTTCAATTCTAAAAATGGTAGAAAAAAAAGCTTTTCTTATGAAACCAACGCATCAATATCATTTATCGCAACGAGGAGAATGAATTTATGGTGCTTCTTCGTTAAAAGAAAAGAGATTACTATGTGAATCCGTGTTTATCCAAATCAAAAGATGAACTTTAATTCTAAAAATGGTAGAAAGAGAAGTTTTTCTTATGAAACCAAGGCATCAATATTATTTTTCCCAAGGAGGAGAATGAATTTATGGTGCCCAATCATTGAAAGAAAGAAGATTATCTAGCGAATCCGTGTTTATCCAAATTGAAAGATGAACTTTAATTCTAAAAATGGTGGAAAGAGAAGTTTTTGTTATGAAACCAAGACATCAATTTCATTTATCCCAATGAGAAGAATGAATTTGTGGTGCCCAATCATTGAAAGGAAGGAGATTATTATGTGAATCGATCATTATCCAAATTGAGAGATTAACATTAATTCTAAGTATGTTAGAAAGAGAAGTTTTTCTTATGAAACCAAAACATTAATATCATTAATCCCAATAAGGAAAATGTGTTTATGGTTCCAGACCATAGAACAAAGGAGAATATTACGTGAATTCGTGTTTATCCCAATTGGTAGGTGAACTTTGATTCCAAAAAATGGTGGGAAGTAAGGTTTTTCTTTTGAAACCAAAGCATCAATTCATTTATCCCAATGGGTGGAATGAATTTCTTATGCCCAATCATTAAAAGAAAGGATATTATTATGTGAATCCATTTTCATCCCAATTAAAAGATGATCTTTAATTCTAAAGATGGTAAAAAGAAAAGTTTTTCTCATGAAACTAAAACATCAATTCATATATCCTAATGAGGAGATTGAATTTGTGGTGCCCAATCATTGAAAGAAAGGAGATTATTATGTGAGTCCATGTTTATCCAAATTCAAAGACAAACTTTAACTCTGAAAATGGTAGAAAGGGAAGCTTTTCTTATGAAACCAAAGCATCAATATCATTTATCATAATGGGGAGAATGTGTTTATGGCTCATAATCATGAAAAGAAATGAGATTATTACGTGAATTTGTGCTTATCCTAATTAATAGGCGAACTTTGATTCCAAAAAATGGTGGGAAGTGAAGCATTCTATTAAACCAAAGCATCAATTCATTTATCCTAATGAGTAGAACGAATTTGTGGCGACCATTCGTTAAGAAAAAAGAGATTATTATGTGAATCCGTGTTTATCCCAATTAAAAAATGAACTGTAATTCCAAAAATGGTAGAAAGAGAAGTTTTTCTTACGAAACCAAGGCATCAATATCATTTATCCTAACGAGGAGAATGAATTTGTGGTGCCCAATCATTGAAAGAAAGAAGATTATTATGTGAATCTGTGTTTATCCAAATTGAAAGACGAACTTTAATTCTAAAAATGGTAGAAAGAGAAGCTTTTCTCATGAAACCAAAGCATCGATATCATTTATCATAATAGGGAGAATATGTTTATGGTTCTTTATTGTGAAATAAAGGAGATTATTAAGTGTATTCGTGTTAATCCCAATTGATGGATGAAATTTATTCTAAAAAATGGCGGGAAGTGAAGTTTTTCGTATGAAACCAAGGCATCAATTCATTTATCCTGATGAGTCGAATGAATTTGTGGTGCCTAATCATTAAATGAACAGAGATTGTTAGGTGAATCCATGTTTATCCCAATTGAAAGACGAACATTAATTCTAAAAGTGGTGGAAAAAGAAGCTTTCGTTATGAAACCAAGGTATAAATATCACTCACCCAATGAGGAGAATGTGTTTATGGCTCTTAATGATGAAAACAGAGGCGATTATTACGCGACTTCATGCTTATCCCAATTGATAGATGAACTATGATTTCAAAAAAAGGTGGGAAGTGAAGTTTTTCAATGAAACGAAAGCATCAGTTGAATTATCCTAATGTGTGAAATGAATTTATGGTGCCCAATTGTTAAAAGAAAGGAGATTATTATGTGAATTCAAGTTTATCCCAATTGAAAAATGAATTTTAATTCTAGCAATGGTAGAAAGAGAAGCTTTTCTTATAAAACCAAGGCATTAATATCTTTTATCCTAGTGAGGAGAATGAATTTGTGGTGCCTATTTCTTAAAAGAAAGGTGATTACTATATGAATCTGTGTTTATCCAAATTGAAAGACAAACTTTAATTCTAAAAATGGTAGAAAGAGAAGTTTTTCTTATGAAACCAAGGCATCAATATCATTTATCCCAACGAGGAGAATGAATTTGTGATGCCCAATCATTGAAAGAAAGAAGATTATCAAATGAATCCGTGTTTATCCAAATTGAAAGATGAACTTTAATTCTAAAAATAGTGGAATGAAAAGTTTTTCTTATGAAACCAAGGCATCATTATCATTTATCCTAATGGGGAGAATGAATTTGTGGTGCCCAATCATTGAAAGAAAAGTGAATATTACGTGAATCTATCTTTATCCAAATTGAGAGCCAAACATTAATTCTGAACATGTTAGAAAGAGAAGTTTTTCTTACGAAACCAAAGCATCAATATCATTAATCCCAATAAAGAGAATGTGTTTATGGATCCCAATCATGGAACAAAGAAGAATAGTACGTGAATTCGTGTTTATCCCAATTGATAGGCGAACTTTGATTTGAAAAATTGGTGGGAAGTGAGGTTTTTCTTATGAAACCAGAGCATCAATTCATTTATCCCAATGAGTGGAATGAATTTTTAGTGCCCAATCATTAAAAGAAAGGACATTATTTTGTGAATCCATTATCATCCCAATTGAAAGACGATCTTTAATTCTAGAAATGGCAGAAATAGAAGTTTTTCTCAAGAAACCGAAGCATCAATTCATATATCCCAATGAAGAGATTAATTTGTGGTGCCCAATCATTGAAAGAAAGGAGATTATTATGTGAATCCATGTTTATCCAATTTGAAAGACAAACTTTACTTCTAAAAATGGTAGAAAGAAAAGCTTTTGTTATGAAACCAAAGCATCAATATCATTTATCATAATGGGGAGAATTTGTTTATGGCTCGTAATCATGAAAACAAAGGAGATTGTTATGTGAATTCATGCTAATTGCAATTGATAGATGAACTTTGATTCCAAAAAATGGTGGGAAGTGAAGTATTCTATTAAACCAAAGCATCAATTCACTTATCCTAATGAGCGAAATGAATTTGTCGCAACCAATCATTAAGAAAAAGGAGATTATTATGTGAATCCATGTTGATCCCAACTAAAAAAATGAACTTTAACTCCAAAAATGGTAGAAAGAGAAGTTTTTCTTATGAAACCAAGGCATCAATATCATTTATCCCAACGAGGAGAATAAACTTATGGTGCCCAATCATTGAAAGAAAGGAGATTATTATGTGAATCTGTGTGTATACAAATTGAAAAATGGTCTTTGATTCTAAAAATGGTAGAAAGAGAAGCTTTTCTTATGAAACCAAGGCATCAATATCATTTATCATAATAGAGAGAATGTGTTTATGGTTCCTTATTGTGAAATAAAGGAGATTACTAAGTGTATTCGAGTGAATCCCAATTGATAGATGAAATTTGATTCTAAAAATGGTGGGAAGTGAAGTTTTTCATATGAAACCAAAGCATCAATTCATTTATCTCAATGAGTGGAATGAATTTGTGGTGCTTAATCATTAAAAGAACGGAGATTGTTATGTGAATCCGTGTTTATCCCAATTGAAAGATAAACTTTAATTCTAAAAATGGTGGAAAGAGAAGTTTTTGTTATGAAAACAATGTATCCATATCACTCACCCAAGGAGGAGAATGTGTTTATGGCTCTTAACCATGAAAACAAAGGAGATTATTACGTGAATTCGTGCTTATCCCAATTGATAGATGAACTTTGATTCCAAAAAATGGTGGGAAGTGAAGTTTTTCAATGAAACCAAAGCATCAATTCATTTATCCTAATGAGTGGAATGAATTTATGGTGCCCAATCATTAAAAGAATGGAGATTATTATGTGAATTCGTGTTTATCCCAATTGAAAAATGAACTTTAATTCTAAAAATGGTAGAAAGAGAGGCTTTTCTTATGAAACCAAGGCATCAATATCATTTACCCCAGCAAGGAGAATGAATTTGTGGTGCCTTTTCGTTAAAGGAAAGGAGATTACTATGTGAATCCATGTTTATCCAAATTGAAAGACAAACTTTAATTCTAAAAATGGTAGAAAGAGAAGTTTTTCTTACAAAACCAAGGCATCAATATCATTTACCTCAATGAGGAGAATGAATTTGTGGTGCCCAATCATTGAAAGAAAGAAGATTACTAACCGAATCCATGTTTATCCAAACTGAAGTATGAAATTTAATTCTAAAAATGGTACAAAGAGAAGTTTTCTTATGAAACCAAGGCATCAATATCATTTATCCAAATGAAGAGAATGAATTTGTAGTGCCCAATCATTGAAAGAAAGGAGATTATTACGTGAATCTGTCTTCATCCAAATTCAAAGACGAACATTAATTCTAAACATGTTAGAAAGAGAAGTTTTTCGTACAAAATCAAAGCATCAATATCATTAATCCAAATAAAGAGAATGTGTTTATGGTTCCTAATCATGGAATAAAGAAGAATAGTACGTGAATTCGTGTTTGTCCCAATTGATAGGCAAACTTTGATTCCAAAAAATGGTGGGAAATTAGGTTTTTCCTATGAAACCAAAGCATCAATTCATTTATCCCAAAGAGCGGAATGAATTTTTGGTGCCCAATCATTAAAAGAAAGGACATTATTTTGTGAATCCATTATCATCCCATTTGAAAGACGATCTTGAATTCTAGAAATGGTAGAAAGAGAAGTTTTTTCCCATGAAACTAAAGCATCAATTCATATATCCCAATGAGGAGATTGAATTTGTGGTGCCCAATCACTGAAAGAAAGGAGATTATTATGTGAATCCATGTTTATCTAAATTGAAAGACAAACTTCAATTCTAAAAATGGTAGAAAGAGAAGCTTTTCTTATGACACCAAAAAATCAATATCATTTATCACAATGGGGAGAATTTCTTTTTGGCTCGTAATCATGAAAACAAAGGAGATTATTACGTGAATTCGTGCTTATCCCGATTGATAGATGAACCTTGATTCCAGAAAATGGTGGGAAGTGAAGTATTCTATTAAACCAAAGCATTAATTTGTTTATCTTAATGAGTGGAATGAATTTATGGTGACCAATCGTTAAGAAAAAGGAGATTATTATGTGAATCCGTGTTTATCCTAATTAAAAAATAAACTTTAATTCCAAAACTAGTAGAAAGAGAAGTTTTTCTTATAAAACCAAGGCATCAAAACCATTAATCCCAACGAGGAGAATGAATTTGTGGTGCCCAATCATTGAAAGAAAGGAGATTATTTTGTGAATCTGTACTTATCCAAATTGAAAGATGAACTTTGATTATAAAAATGTTAGAAAGAGAAGCTTTTCTTATGAAACCAAAGCATCAATATCATTTATCATAATAGAGAGAATGTGTTTATGGTTCCTTATTGTGAAATAAAGGAGATTATTAAGTGTATTCGTGTTAATCCCAACTGATAGACGAAATTTGATTCTAAAAAATAGCGGAAGGTGAAGGTTTTCATATGAAACCAAAGCATCAATTTATTTATCATGATGAGTGGGAATGAATTTATGGTGCCTAATCCTTAAAAGAATGGAGATTGTTAGGTGAATCCGTGTTTATCCCAATTGAAAGACGAACTTTAATTCTAAAAATAGTGAAAAAAGAAGTTTTCTTTATGAAACCAATGTATCAATATCACTCACCCAATGAGGAGAATGTGTTTATGGCTCCTAATCATGAAAATAAAGGGGATTATTACGTGAATTCGTGCTTATCCCAATCGATAGATGAACTTTGATTCTAAAAAATGGTGGGAAGTGAAGTTTTTCAATGAAACCAAAGCATCAATTCATTTATCGTAATGAGTGGAATGAATTTATGGTGTCCAATCGTTAAAAGAAAGGAGATTATTATGTGAATTCGTGTTTATCCTAATAGAAAAATGAACTTTAATTCTAAAAATGGTAGAAAGAGAAGCTTTTCTTAAGAAACCAAGGCATCAATATCATTTATCCCAGCGAGGAGAATGATTTTGTGGTGCCTCTTCGTTAAAAAAAAAGAAGATTACTATATGAATCCGTGTTTATCCAAATCGAAAGACAAACTTTAATTCTAAAAATGGTAGAAAGAGAT
>JBBYHO010304477.1:0-30346 GCA_038382025.1 Adansonia gregorii | reverse complement strand
CCCTTGATGCCACATCTTTGTATTTACCTTTGATATGATCTCTAGGCCTTCTTGACATCCTTAAAAGCTTTTTCGCCGGGCGACATTGTCCCTTCTTACGTCGACGTTCCAGATTGTTAAAAAAAAATAGCCCGGACAAAATACGGTGTCTACAAAGCAGACATATCTTTGTCTGAAAGTGTTTGTCTAAACAAACATATTATTAAAACAAACCTGGCTGTTTAGAACAAAAGGCTAAAAAACCCTTACAAACTTAATTCTTGGTTTAGATATATCTTACTTGAATAAATCCAATCCTTTCATAATAATCAAACAAAAATAAAATTTAATTAATTAATTAGCTACACTTGCACTTGTAAGTGCCATATAATATAATAATATTTATTATTATATCAATGCACAAATAGCCCACCCTATGCTTGGCTTGCACCATAGCCACATGTGTCCAATTTATTGGGGACACATGCTTACCTATATTTAAAGAACTTACTATTTTGATTCTTTTCCAATGTAAGATTCTATTTCACATGTTATTTTGAAAATTTTTGACAAGGAAGAAATTGTAAGCAGATTTGATGTATTTAAAGGTGAATGATGCAAAAATAGCATATATATTTCATCTAAGATAGTTGAGGGAATGAAATTTGCTTTAATTAGGATGTCTTGGGTTTGCTCTACTAGTGAAACTTGAAGTTTAATGTTTATGGCTCTGTTTGAGTTAAGTCAGGCCGAGAAGGATGCAAAGGTGTCTTAAGAGTTTTAACAGAAGTACAGGATCATCTTGTTATGGAGCC
Organism: Adansonia gregorii; assembly: GCA_038382025.1. NCBI lineage: Eukaryota > Viridiplantae > Streptophyta > Magnoliopsida > Malvales > Malvaceae > Adansonia > Adansonia gregorii. Next base: position 29,552 of record JBBYHO010304477.1, on the reverse strand, counting down.
TTTGTTATTATTTGATGTTTACTTCAATATCTTGCTTTTGTTGCAACTTGAAACCTTTTTGGACAAGGTTTCTTCGTTCTATAATATATTTGGACTATCAATGAAATTTCTCTAGTGATTGAGAAAAAATAAAAGTTGAAAGTTGTTTGAAGTTTAATAATAAACTCAACTGGTATGGGGTTGCTCTGAAATTAAGATATGACATAGTGGCATTGTTTTCGACACCAATTGGATTTCTCGAATAAAAAATAACTAAATCGATATTGATACTTTATCGTGGGGTTTTAATGCTATTAGCAGACTAAAGACATTGGCCGATTTATTTGGTAATATTGATAATTTGATACTGGCCATTGTTAGTTTTAATTTCAAAATGATTTTCGTGAAGTCAATGAACCTATTAATTGATTAGCAAAAGATGGAATTGATTGAGGCGACATGTTCATGCTATGGTGGTGTTAGGTCTTAGATTTTGGAATGTATTCTGTGGGATCTACTGCTATTGATATTAGGGTGGTCAACTTGGATTTGTTTTATAATAGATAGAAGGTTTAAAAGGGCTTTTCTAATGATTATCTTGCTTTGTTTAGCTTTGTTGCTAATTCACAACTTTATGTAATTTTCTCCTAATAATAAAAGTTACTGGTTTAGCAAAAACAAAAATTTTAAGTGATTTTATCTAGTAAATTCTATTTAATTTAAACTATTAGTTTAAAATGAAATTCCCACTTAAATTTAAATTGAAATGAAATTTTTAGAATTCCAGGAACCTTCATTTTATCGTACTTAAGGAATAAAAGAAACATGGGTTGCAAAGTTATACTAATAACATATGAAAACCTCATTTACCAATAGAGATTGAGTGTTTGCACCTCGCATATGTGTAATAATAGTTAATTGTTAGAGACTGTATTCCATTTATGGTAAAATTGTTTTTGTTTTTTGCACAAATACGAATTTAAATATCGATGGTAATGTGAGGTTATTGTTATTATTTTGCTATTTTGCAGTTTCAATTTTCTTTATTATCAATATTCATCAAATTTGATTGTGATAGCATTTATTACATTTGTAATTACAATAAACATAATACGATTCAAAAATCGACTACAGTTATAATTTAAATCTTGGTCCCAAAGAACATGGTAGTGTGCTGGTCGATTTTTCCCTACCAATATTAATGAAAATAAAATTAGTTTTGAATATAAATGAATAAACAAAGTTCTATGTATTGATACGATAACTTGTGTATTGATATATTTTGGCCAAAAATCAAATTTTAGCTATGACATAACATTGTATCAATACCATTAGCTTATTTATCGATGCATTGACTCATTTATTGATACATTCCCTTTTTTTATTTATACTAATAGTGGAATTTTAAATCTTGGTGACATGGAGGCCTCGTATTGATACATATAAGCTATGTATCGACACATGCATGCAAAAATGTAGATTTTTCATACCATCGGCTATTTGAGCACTCACCATAGTTAGGAATGATGGATGACTAAATCGTGATTGCTCAAATGACCTTGATAACACCTCGAATAGTAACTTTTGATGCCTTAAAAATTGACCCTGACAAAATAGGGTGTTTACATAAGACATTATTTGAAGAAGGCTAACAAAGTGTTGAATTAGTTACCTCTTTTGCTGGTGCTCCTAATTGTAGCTAGGTAGTTATACTTTTATAACCCGTATGGATTAGATATATATGTCCTCATTATTCCATGTATCATTTAAACATGTAACTTTGCTATAAACTACCTTCTTGTTTTTACATAAGCATATTTTGTAGTGACTAATAGTCAGAGTTATTAATTAAGGTGTGCTTGGTGCCGTAAAGATGGAGCACATGGGAAATGATAAGATAAAGTAGGCGATCAATTGGAGAAAGGAAAGTGGCTTTGTTATTTGGAGTATGAAAAGTAGCAGGTACTAGACTTTCATTGGTTATACCTTTGTTCAAGAACCAAAAGCAGTCACAAAGGAAGCATGAATGACTAGGAGATCTTATTCTAAAAGATAAGATCAAATAGCAATGACACGATCATGATCATCAATTACAAGCGAAGCATTGAGGCTTTCATGAACTGGAACATTGAAAAAGAAAAATTGGGTCCATTCAAAGGTATCAAAAGTTTAAGAGTAAGGATAAGTAATGGATCGAACAAAAGGAAAGTCCGTAGCTCAACATCGTTGGATAAGCATATGGGCATAGATGGTATTAAATCACTTACGAGCCCTTGCATCTTAGAATCATGAATAACAAATGATTGATTTTAGGTTGAAGGTGGTTAACGAGCAAAATAAGTGAAAGTATGGATGATAGGACCTTAACGACAGGCGGATTATTAAGTTTTAGGAGCAGGGTAGCGTGTTAAGGCAATTAGGTAATTTTGTCAAATAGGTGGTGACAGGGTAAAATTGGATGGTGGTTCAAACAAACTAAAGATAGGATAGATGTCAATGAAGTGATTAGAGTGATTTAAAAGGAATCGAATAAAGTGGGATTGGATTTAGAAAAGATTTTATGAGAGCGATGTAGTTGCAAAAAGGAGTAGGGCGAGTAGATGGTGCTAGAGACAGGTTACTTAAGCAAGATGGGTTGCTAAGGAAGAGCTATGTAAGGAATATGGTCGAGTAGGTGGTAGGTAGAGGGTTTTAGTGGCAATTTGGTGTACTTTTGAAGTAATTTTGAAATGAATCACAACAAGCAAGGTTAGAAAGGCTTGATAATGAAAAAGCACTCCAAAATTTGGAAAAAATATGGATAAATTTTAGGGTTTTAAAGAAAAAATGGTTAAGGTTTTGAGTGAAAAGATTTTTCAAAATTTTCAAATTTTCTATGATTTTAGGTGCTAATAGATTGTGTTTTTGAAGCAAAATGGTGAATTTTGATGAAAAATTAACTGTTTTGGATTAAGGATTTTAAGAAAAAATGAAGATTAGATGAAGTGTGGTGATTGAGAAGTGATTGGGTTAAGGAAAACTAAGTGTATAGTGGCTGGGGCTCGATGAAAATGAAGTTGCATGCACAAAGATAGCCTAATCGGTAGTTTGTATTGATACAACTGGATATATCAATACACTGTATCAAAACTTAGAGTCATGTATCGATGCAAAGAACAATTTTAGGTTTTGTATTAGTACTGTGAACGTGGTCTCGAGATTGGAGATGATTCTTGGCTTGTATTGATACAAACTGAGAAGTATCGATACTTAGAGTTAAATATGATACATAAAATAATTTTGGGTTCAATATCAATACCTTGAACTATGTCTCGGAACCAGGAATGACTTTTGGCTTGTAACGATACGTATAGCTCAGTATGGTGTCATTTCTACTTATATGGTATTGATTCAAGCGTATTTTTGACCCAATTGCTCATGAAAAGCATTTGAAAATGCAAATTTGAACAAAATTTCGATATCAAAATCATTTTGCATAAACAAAAAATTTAACCAAAAAACAAAATTATTCAAGCATCACGAGGCATAAAAGGACACATCATTTATAAACAAAGAGGTATGTAAGGCTAGCCTTTCTAATCATGTATGGTAAATATAGTTTAAACTATATTGAGGCAATGCATGAGAATCTTATCAAACTTATAAATTAAGAGTGCATTTATTAAACTAAGTTCTCTTCTAATTGTGCAAAATCTATCCTTATCAAGTGGTTTAATGAAAATATCGGCTAGTTGATGCAAGCTATCAATGAATTCAAGCACTATAACACCTTTTTGCACATGATCTCTAATGAAGTGATGTCTAATCTTTATGTGCTTAGTTCTAAAGTGTTGAATTGGATTTTTGGTGAGACAAATAGCACTAGTCTTGTCATATTTTATGAGAATGTGATCTATAGTAATTCCAAAATCCTCCATTTTTTATTTTATCCATAGATTTAGGCATAACAATTTCCTGTAGATATGTACTCTGCTTTAGTTGTGGACAAGCAACATTTTTTGTTTCTTGGAGAACCATGATATGAGCATATTTTCAAGAAATTGACAAGTACCGAAAGTACTTTTCCTATCAATTTTACATCCACCAAAATCTGCATCGAAATAACATGTAAAGCAAGAGATGATTCTTTTGGGTACCATAAACCTAGATTAGAAGTGTCTTTAAGATATCTGAAGATTTTTTTACAACAACTAAATATGATTTCCTAGGTGACGATTGATACCTAGCATATAGGCATACGCTAAACATTACATGGGTTTACTTGCAATAACATATAGTAATGAGCATATCACAGACCGATAAAGTTTAGAGTAAACACATTTACCTCCTTCATCCTTCTCAAGCATTGTTAAAGCACTCATAGTTTGGAACAAGGCTTTGTTTTGTCCATTTTGAACCTCATGAGCAACTCTTTTATATACTTCACTTGATTGATGGAGATGCCATCTTTTGTTTGTTTTGCTTGTATTCCAAAAAAACATTTAATTTTCCCATCATGCTCATCTCGAATTCACCTTGCATTATCTTAGAAAATTCTTGACAAAGAGATTTATTAGTACACCAAAAATAATATCATCAACATAAACTTGAACTACTAAAATATCCTTGCCTTTGACCTTTATAAAAATAGTTTTGTCAATATTCCTCCATTAAAACTTTTTTCAATTAAAAATTTTGAAAGCCTTTCATACCATTCTCTAAGTGCTTGCTTTAAATTGTACAAGGCTTTTGAAAGTTTAAAAGCATGATTGGGATAATAAGGATTTTCAAAATTGGGAAGTTGCAGAGCATAAAATTTTTCATCAATAAAACCATTTAAAAAAGCACTTTTGACATCCATTTGAAACAACTTCAAGTTATTAAAACATTTAAAGGCTAATAGTAATCTAATGGCCTTTAATCTAGCCATGGGGCATAAGTCTTATCATAATTGATTTCTTCTTCTGGACTATATCTGTAACTATGGTTCTATGGTCATCAAGTTTGTTCCTAAAGACCTACTTAGTACCTACAATGGGATAATCACTAGGTTTTTCCACTAAATTCCAAACTTTGCTCCTCGCCAATTGATTTAACTCCTTTTTCATGGCCATAATCCAAATATCATCATTTAGAGCCTCATTTAATTCTCAAGTTCAATTTGTGAAAAAAGGCTATATAATTGCATGCATTTCTAAGAGATGATCTAATTCTTACCCCTTGATTTCGATCACCAATTATCTCACCTTTTTAGACATAAGTCAACTCTCTAAGATTATTTTTTTCTTTCAACTTGAGTTAGCTCATGTAGTTTTCTTCTTTTCGAGCTTCTTGATCTTGAATTGTTTGTTCTTGCTCTTTGTGTGGTGCTTCAATTTGATATTCTTGGTAAATCTCTACATTATCACTATCAAAAGATACTTTTCTCAAGATTAAGTTAGCGTCATCAAATATAAGATATATAGACTCTTCAACAACTAAAGTTCTTTTAATAAACACTTTATATGCTTTAGAATTTGTAGAATATCCAAGAAAGATCCCTTCATCACTTTATACATCAACTTTACAAAAAATATCTTTTTTATTATCTAACACAAAAATTTGCATCCAAAAGGATGAAAACAACTAATTTTAGTTCTCTTAAAAAGTTCATATGGAGTTTTCTTTAAAATTGGCCTAACTATTACTCTATTTATAATGTAACAAGAAGTGTTAATGGTTTTAGCCAAAAATACTTTGGTAAATTATTTTCACAAAGCATGGTTCTAACTGTTTTCTTCTAAGGTTCTATTTTTTGTTTCAATAACTCCATTTTGTTAAGGTGTTTTAGAGTCGAGAAATTATGGCTAATATTATTTTCGTTACAAAATTTGTCAAAACCAAGATTTTCAAATTTTTTTCCATGATCACTTTTACACTTGAAATAGAATAACCTTTTTTGTTTTGAATAATTTTGCAAAAAGTAATAAATTTTTTTAAGGCTTCATCTTTAGAGCTTAAGAAGTGAACCCAAGTAAACCTAAAATAGCCATCCACAATAACAAATCCATATTGTTTACCACCTAAGCTTAATGTCTTAGTAAGACCAAAAAAAATCAATATGAATAAATTGTAATACTTTAGTTGAAATAATATTAATTAGTTTGAATGAAGTTCTCCTATGTTTTCCTTGAACACATGCAGCACATATTCTATCATTGTTAATTTCATTTTGACAATCCAACAACAAGGTCTTTCCTAGATAATTTTGAAATTATAGTCACACTAGCATGTCCTAATCTTTTATACCACAACTAGGATAAGTTATCATTATTAGCAACAAAGCAAACATTTTAAGAAGACAAGTCATCTAGATGCATAATACAAACATTTCCTTCCTTATGTCCTATAAAAACAATTTTATTTGATTTAATATCAACAACTTGATAATTCATTAACTCAAAATTAACTTTTATCCCTTTATTACATAATTGACTAATACTAAAGAGGTTATATTTGAGACCTTTGACAAAGATCATTTTTAATGTTAGATGAAGAATTATTACTAATGGTTTCAATGCCTTCAATTTATCCTTTTGAGTTATCACCAAAAGTAACATTTCCACCAAACTTAGGCCTCAGTTCCATGAATTAACTTTTATAGCGATCATGTGTCTTGAGCATCCACTATTAAGGTACCAAGAATTCTTCCTTATTGAATTTGGTTTAAAGCAATGTTTTTTCTCCTACAAACACAAAATCATGTTTTATATTTAGGTACCCAAATTTTCGTGGGTCTTTTGGTATTGGTGTTCACAATTCTTGTTTCTCTTGGAATCCATTTCATTTTAGTGGCCTCATCTTGAGATGTGCTAACTCTATTAGGAATCCACACCCTCTTAATGAGCTTGCCTCTATAAGTAATAACCTTCAAAGGGCATGTATGAAATGTATGACCAAGTTTATGGCAATAAGTGCAAATGCTAGATGCATCATATGATTTGTTGTGTTTCATAAAGAAATTCTTAAAGTGATTTTTTTTCAATTCCATTATAGCCTAAACTGTCTTTATCAAAGAATGCTCTTTATGTTTTTAGCATATCATTCAATTTTTGTTGTGCCATATAAAATCTTGAAAATGTGTTATGCAAGTTTGTACTTTTCTTAGTTAGACATATCAAATGCATCTTGTAATTCATCAAATAAGTATGGATTAGCATTGGAGGATATCTTGAACTCATCAAGAGCCATGAGACATAAGTTAGCTACTTCATCATCATCATTTTTAGATGTGTCATTATCGCTCCATGTAGCCACTATAGCCTTCTTCTTTTATTTCTTCGAGTTTACCTTCTTCCACATTGGACACCCAAATTTGATGTGTCCTAGTTTCTTACACTCATAGCAAATTATTCAATCTTTTAATTTCTTCCTTGACTCTCCCTTCATCATTTCTCTTCTAGATGGTTTATTTTTGCCTTGTTCATTGTTATAAATTTGTTGAATCTTTTTACAAGCATAGCCATCTCTTCATCTTTCTCAACTTCATCATCATCATCACTTGGAGTGGTTGATTTGAAGGCAACACTTTCCTTATTTGGTGGCTCTTGACCATGCTTGATCTTCATGTCATAGGTTAGAAGAGAACATATAAGTTTATCCAAGGAAAGTGTGTTGAGATCCTTAAATTCCTTAATTGCTATCACTTTTGCTTCCCAAGACTTGGGAAGACTATTGAGTAGTTTCTTCACCATCTCTTTGTTTAGATATGTCTTTCCAAGTGCTTTCAACCTATTGATGATATCCATGACCTTATTTGACATTTCTTTAATAGTCTCATCTACTTTCAATCTGAACAATTCGTAATCAAGCGTAAACATACTTATTTTAGATTCTTTGACTTGATTTGTTCCTTCATGAGCGATTGCTAACTTATCCCATACTTGCTTGGTATTGTCACAAAGTGAGATTCTATTACACTCATTTAAACCAAAAGCACAAAATTGTGTATGCATGCCTTTGGCATTTAATTGTTCCATCTTAGTATTTTGCTTATCCTATTCATCTTCTTCTTTTGACACAACAATATCTCCAACTCTTTTTTTAGGAATAAATAGTTAATTGACAATGATCTTCCATACTTTATAGTCATTGGCTTAGATAAAAAGTCTCATCATTGTCTTCCAATATGAGTAGTTGTCACTATTGAAAAGTGCAGGTCTTATGATAGAATGGCCTTTAAGTCCCATAGTGTTTGCATTTGTCTCAAATGCCATGAAATAAACTTCATCTTGGGTTTTTAACTCTTGTGAGATTTTTGAGGCATTAAGCATTATGTTTGCATCCTTTATTCTCTAAGCTGTCAAAGATCTTTTCTAAAGGTTATAAAACCTACAATAAAGACCAAAGCTCTAATACCAATTGTTAGCTCAAAATAATAATAGAACCAAGAAGAGGGTGAATTGGTTTTCTAAAAATTTTGATCATAAATTAACATTTTATGAAATATTAGGTAAATTACGATTAAAAAAGAAGTTAAGGGTAAGAAAGATATACAATTAATATATAAAAGTTCGATCCTTGAGCTCAAAGAATATGTTCTCTTTTCTTGGTACTTCATTACAATTCTCTAATGAAATTCTTACCTTTAAGGCTAAGGTATGACCTTACAACTTTATCTTTTAAGGCTTAGATAAAACCTTTTAATCCTCTTAAGAATTCTACCCTAAATTCTTAAGTATTTTCACTTACTTTCACACAACCTTTTATGATATAAATGATGTGTTTGTAAACAATTAGAACCTCTAGTTGGTGGGTGTTTGTAGGAATTTAAGTACAAAGTGGATGAGATGCAAGTAAACTTGAAATAGTATAAATAGGATACAAAAAAATTGACGAATATGAAGACTTTGAGCTTTTGTTGTTCAATGCTTTATTGATCTTGGTATCTCTTGCTTCTTCAGTTATTATGAACCTCTATTCATAACTTGGAATAGATTTATAGACGTTGGGCATTAAGTGAGGTTGGTCGAGAGCTATTGTAGCCTTCATAAATGCTTCTTTCCATTAGACCCGCGCTGTTGTATTGATACAATACCAAGTATATCGATACAAGAATTAAAAATGTGACCATTACAGGCTGTTGTATCGATACATCAAGTTGAGTATCTATATTCATTATGCTATATCGATACAGAGCCATTTATATCGATACATTCAGGGGTTTCAGCAAAACCTTAGCCATTGCTAAGAAGGTATCATTACATATACGGTAAATATCGATACTCACTACATTGTATCGATACATGTTGATTTGTATTGATACATTTAAGGGTTTAAAATATAATATCAGTACATTTATGCATTGTGTTGATACATCCCTTTAAAATCCTTTGTAAATTAATTTTTCTTGGCTTGAATTTGACCCAAACATTCTTAAAATATTTTACGTATAAATGTGCATTTTGGAAATATATTTTTTAGAAAATAGGAACTTAGTATTTTTCAAAATATTTTTCAATTTAACATAAGTTCTAAGTTAGAAACAATTAAGTACAAGTTAATTTAGCTTAAGTTATTACTATATTAAAATCGAAATTAATTCAAAGCTAATAGTCAAATTTTGGATTTGAGGGTTTGTTTTTGGGTGTAGTTAAAAACATGCAAAAGGAAATGAAAAAATAAAGAAAAAGCAAGGAAAATGGAAGAAAATAAAATAAAAAAATAAAGAAAATAAAGGTATAATAGTCATTTACCTTGAAAATGTAATGGTGTAACCTAGTGACAAATGGAATGAAACCCTGAGGGGATAAGTGTTAGCATGGGGTTTTTTTGTCATCGGCTAAAACACAGGGGGTGAAAATGAACTCTCTGAAAACCTTTTTTTTTTCCAAAACACACTTTTTTTTTTTAATTTTACTCTGTGTATAACGAATTTCGCTATCAAAATTATATAAAAACCCAAATTTTGTTACTTAAACCATTATGTACTTATCAATTTTAAATTTTTTTTCTTGGTTAAAAGATTCAACCAAAATTTGAAATCTCTTAGAAAATCTCTTTCTTTTTGTTCTTCAAGCTATTCTAAGGATCTTAAACCTTGACCAAAAATAAATCTTATGTTTTTTTAAAAGAAACTTTTTTTTTTATGTTCAGGAAATAAAATTTCACATAAAATTTATTTCACCCTTAAAAAAAGTCATTTCTCTTTATTGCTTATGCTACTTTATGTTTCTTATGGGTTTGTCGCATTTTTTATGTTTTTATTGACTGATATTAAGATTATTATTTGTAATAGTTTAAGGTTTTCTTGAAAGATTTATTGTTTGTATATGCTCTACAGTTAACTGAATTGGACAAAGGATATATAATTAATAATTGCAAACCTATCACTTTAACTTAGTTATACAAGGTTTTCCTTTATGTTAGTAAAATAAATAATTATTGACTATTAGTTAGAAACCCATTGAACATAAAGGCCTTGTAAAACATGTAGGTTCTTGTCCGTTGAACAAGTTCACTAAATATGGCCCATTGTAAGAACTCAACTTACTATAGTAACTTTAATGTTTAGGAAAATATTCTTACATGCCAATTATGTAAATAGATCTTATACTTATGATATAGGTCATTTTGTATAGGGAACGCCTTACTTTGATTTTATTTGAATGGGGTCTAAGAAAATATGCTTATGGTAGGGTGATTTTGGATATGCCATGAAGCATGTGAAAACAGATGAATGATCTAAAGAAGATTTACTACTCCAGGTGACATTGGAGTCATATCTCATTTATTCTTAGCTTGAGTTAATTGGATAAAGTCTTTGACAAAAGCACAATGAATCTAGGAAAAATTATTTCAACTACAATCTACAAGAATGAATATGGATTGATTGTATGAATAGAAACTACACCATCGTTACACTAATTTTGAAATATTTAGTGAAATGACAGAATTACGATAATAGGTTGGTAAATGAAAAGTTTCAAAAGGTCATATTAACTTTACAATATTTGAGTAGTCACAATAACTTGCTATAATCCACTCATGTTATATGATATGATTTGCTCCTTGGGGTTTCAGACTCAGCCAATACATCAGCATAGTTAGAAGCTAAAAAAGAATAGTGAAAACCTAAAAGATTAAGGCTTAAAGACTAGAGAAATTCTATTATAATTATAAAAGAATATGGCACTTTTTTTAATAGTTAGATTATGCCTTTTCTCCACCATTAGTTATAGATAAGACTTCATAAAAATTAATGAGATTAATTTATGTTCATTGCCAACATATTGGAAACCTAACATATCACATATAATAGGATAGTAATGATTTAAATAAACATAGGATTCAATTAAATTGGACTTAACTAAATAAAAGGCTAAATATAGCGGACTTAATTGAATAGTTCAATTAAGAAAGATTAAAAGATAATTAGGATTTGAGAAAATCAAATTTGATGTCTTGATATTGCAAAAAGGATGTTGTTTTCTTACGAAGATAATAATGTCTTAGCCAAATTACTTGGGAAAACTTGCAAAAGGTTTCACTTGTTGAAGGAGTTTGATTAAGAATTAATCTTTTAAGTCTTAAACTATAGGGTTATTCAAATATGGCTTATCCAGTTCAGTGTATATGATAACATTATTGATTAGAGATTTTCAGGGGTGAAACGTTCCACTTAAACAAAAAGTATAATTTAGAATTAAAATTTACCCTATATGTTTTACCATAGCAAAATAGGACACTTGAAAATGGAATTGGCTTCTTAGATAGCTCTTGATTTCATATTAAATAAAGATGATTGACCTTAAATGAAGTTGAAAATAATGAGACATTCACCTAATGACACATATAGTTAGTGAGATGGCCCAATAATCCAAATTAAAGTAAAAGAGTTTTGCTTCAAAGTTGCTTACTAACTTGTACACCATGGAGATTCAACCAACCTAGGTTAACATGTGGGAGTATTCTTTTATAAATATGTATGATACATTGAGAAAATAACAGTGAAAAATGTAAGCCAAGCTAGCCAAAAACCCTAGGGCAAAAAAAGAAAGTAAACCAAGTTATTTCAAACTAGTATTTGGTTATAGACCAAAATTTTATTTGCCATATCCTTGCATCCTTCTTCTTTTCTCTTTTGATTCTTATCTGACACCTTGAGAACTATCCTAGAGGTATTCAATCTTAAGAGAAAACAAAAGAAAGAATCTTTTGATTGTCATAAAAAAGGTCAACCTGGTAGCACTAGTTAATCTCGATACCTTGAGAAAAATCCATCACTTATTCTTGTGTATTACCTTTAGAATGAGTATACTTGTTCTTCTTTGGACTTGTAGAAATTTTAAAGTGACAATCCCCTTATAAATTCATGCAAAGAACGACATTCTTAAGATTATGAGATTTTAAGTAGGCATGACAACTTTCAGATGCTTGAGAATTTTCAGTCGTCAATAAGCACATTGAAATCATAATCTAAAGATCCTGATAAGCCCAGCTCTTTGTTTGTTTTAATTTTCTATTTAGTTTTATATGTTAGTTATGTATATTTTAATATGCTTGAGGTCATATGTTCCCAATAGTGGTATAGGAGCCAAAGATTAAGTTAGTTACATGTGCTCTGCAAAATCAATTCTTTTTTATAAACAAACTCAGTTTTTTGTGTTGATTTAGTATTTTTGTTTTTTTAGAAAATTCTTAACTTGGAAAATATGTAATTAATGATTTTAATCATGTTTAGTTGTTTGAATATTATATTAAAATTGGTCTAATAAACTCAGATTAAAATCATAAGATGTCTTAACAAAATTGAGAGCATTTAATGTTCAAAATGCACATTTTTAGTTTAATTTTAGGGTTGGTTTTAGGAGTTTAAAGTATGTTGTCTAGATTTTGGTTTTATTTGCAACCAATTTGATCCTTGAATGATTTTGGTTAAAAATGTTCTGATAATATCAATGTTGGACTGAAAAAACATTGATACAATGCTAGAATTTTCTAAGATGATTTGTAGGTATTTTTCATGCCTTAAATCTTCATGCATACATGTGGAAATTTTCCATAAGCTTGTTAAAAATTTTGGATAGTAGCTTGTTGGCCTAGATATGATTAATGTTTAAGGGTTGGATTGGGCATGAAATAGAGTTGGAATGGATAGTAAGAGTAGCTGCACATGTAACAGCCTTTAACAAGGGCAGGCATAGCCATTCAACTACCAAAAAAGTTACTTTAACCTAGGATACTAAGTTTTAAAGTCTAGTGCAAGTGGAAATTATTTCTTGGTTAGTAATTAGTTATAGTGAAATTTCACTTTTGTCTTCAGCTATTTGTTTAATTTTAAATAATAAAGTGCAAAAAATCTTTAATTTTCTTTTTGGATCATTGTTACAATTCTTAACTATCTCTTCAAGTTCATTTTTTGCTTTTAGAGTATAAAAATCAATGACTAATAAAAAATACACTAGCAAAGTCAATTTCTATATCAACAAGTTAATGAGATATTTAACATCTCACTAGTTGAACTAAAATTAAAAAAAAATTAAAAACTATACATATGAATTATTGTAGAGGATTAAATTTACAATTTTGAATAGTATTATAAATCATGCCACGTCATTAATCAAATTCCACATGATATTTTTCAATAACTACCTTAACAGTTAACTACTATTAACTTCATTATCAATTTAGCTAAATTTATAGTTTAATAAAAGTACAAGGCTCTAATTTAGACAAATTATTGTATATGGCCTATATCCCACATTTGAAAGGTGTATAGAGACCAAATTCATAATTTAACCTAAAATCAATAACAATTTCATAAAAAAAGAAGTCAAGTCGGGCTAAAGAAGGGATTTTAATTCGTGTCAACTACCTATTGTCATGATTAGTGTCCTAAGCCCATTTCATTATCCAAATGCTAAAGTGGTATCTTAGAGGTATGATTGTGATGTCATATTTCATGATTTGATTAAGAATGATTCAAATATCATTAAGATTGCAAATGTGATAGGATTAATGAGTATAACCAGAAGTAAGCATTATTACTAGCTAGAAATACTTGCGAAGACAATAAAGATAAAGCAAAAGAGAGAGAAAAGAATGTAGAATTAGGAAGAAAGATAAACCTATTAATGGTTATGAGAAGCCTATTACTAGACAGACACTTGTGAGATTATGTAGCTAATTAATTAAGCACAATGAGTACAACATGGTAGAACAATTGAATGAAATGGTAATGTGGATTTTGCTACTTTCTTTGTTATTAAACTTTGAAACCAATGAAAATGCTTTGTTAAAAGGTACTAAATAAAACTTGCATACCTTAAATCTCAATAAAAATATGAAACACATTCTTGCCAGCAATGGCCTTTTCGTTAATGTCATAGCTATTACTATGATAGCAAAGTTATCTATAGATGCATTTTACCTCTCAACTAGTCATATGATTGTTAGATTTTTTTTTAGGATACTTAGCAAGAAGTTTCAAGAAATATTGAAGTCCCTTTGCAAATTAGTCTTTAGACCTTTAACCTAAAGTTTTAAGTCATGGAAATTTCACCCATATACAGTTGTTTGTTAAAATTACCATGGACTCATATGGAAAGTGTAGTCCCATCATTATTGCACAAAAAGGTTAAGTTCATTATGGAAGATAACATGTGTTTCGAGGGGAAAGATTAGCTAATGATGAATATCGCAATTGCACCCTATTTAGAGGTTGCTGATGGAGCATTAAAATTGTTCATTTAGGTCCTTTAAGTTTCTTAATGTGAATTATGTAGGTGAAAGGTCCAAGATACCTACTCTTTGGCTTTTTCAAATTCACTAAATTTTAATTAATTAGACTATTGAAATGGTTTGGTGTCATTAAGCTAGGTTAGGGAAATATCATTAAGGGATTATGCAGTTGCTAATGATTTTAAAGAATAACGAAAGATTTAGCTTAAGGTATAAGCAGACTATAAAGGATAAAGAAATTATCCAAGTTGAACAAAAAGAAAAAATGATAGCCCGAAATGATAAGGTATGAAAAACCCAAAAGGCTTATTATTCCTCATCCTTATACTAATTGTCATTGAGGAGTGTGTACCCACCTTGATTTGCCTCTATTGGACATAGAAAAGGCTTTCTTAGAGTTTTCAATTCAAATGGCATCGAAAAGAGGTTGGATATCAAAGAGGATTCAATTATGTACCTATGTTTCCATTAAAGAAGTTAGATAATTTGAAGATGAGAAAGCTTATGGTTATCCTTAAATTTCATAAAATGTAAGATATTAGAATCAAATCCCTGAATATTTGCACCCAAAGAGCATCATAAGTGGTTTTATATGTATGGGCTAGTTTATCTTTTATTTATTTGAATATAATAACAATGTGATACATTTTCTCATTCATTATTCCCATATTTGTTTTCATACATCGATCCATAGTCTTTCAAATTCCTTCAATTTCAAGACTCTAAGTAATGAATATAATGATAATCATAACAATAATTTAGGATCTGACACTAAAATTTTAGTTTATGATGGTAAATTTGAAAAGGATTCAAATAACTACACTCTATCCCATGATTTAATGAGATTAATGGACAACAAAATGAAAAACCAATCAAGCCACATTAAAAGGTAAACAAGATGATCAATTTGGAGGATGAAATCAAAAAATAAGTCAAAATTGGCACGCCATTGTCACTTGTTCAAAGGAAAATATCAAAAAAAGTTGCTTAAAAAGTTCATAGGTATTTTCACTTGGTTATAGCAGTATATCTCAGGTTTGAGTATAAACATTGTAGAAGACAATTTGCATTTGTTGCTAGAACGCAGGCCAGTGCAACAAAAGTTAAGATGGATAAAGCTAGAAATGTTGTTAAAAATCAAAGAAGTGAAAATGCAATTCAATGCGAGCTTTCTAAAGGTAGTAAGATATCCAGAGTAGGTATCAACATAGTATTGGTTATCAAGAAATATAGAAAACTAGGAATGTATATAGATTATAAAGGTCTAGTAAATAAATTTGCCTAAGAGTTAATCAAATTGGACTAAGAGGAAACAATCAGTAATGCAAACTTATCACTACATCTTAATGATACAAGGTTTTCCCTTATGCTAATGGCATGACAAACAATCATAAATCCACTAATTGGATAAAGTCTATAGAATATATAAGGCCTTGCAAAGGAATTATAAAGAGTTATAATTATAGGAACCTAATGCATCAAAGCCAAGTCCTTAAAACTATTCTTACTCATCGTATTACCAAGATAGGGCATTAGCAATGCTCAAAGACTAGCATGTGTTATACCTTCACTCAAAGACTAACTTATGTTATGCCTTCTTACTTATAAAGTAAGCAACCGATTTCATAGGTTAAAGTAAAGGATACATGGATGGTATGTAGGTGCTTATTTTGTAGAAAAAAATTTGCTGAGCAAAGCTCTTGTGAGAACTCTATTTGGTATAAGACACTCAAATATATATGGAAATGTTTTCATGTGCTAGTCCTGTAGTCCTTAGACCTATGATACTACATTATCTTTTTTAGAGAATGTCATACTTTCATTTCACCTAAATAGGTCCACGATTAGGGATGTATATAATAAGATGATTTTAGGTACAACATGAACTATATGAAGAAGGAAGAGTGATCCAAAGAGGATTCATACGCTCCTAGTGACATTAGAGATTTATCCTATCTGTTATTGGCTATGGTTAATAAGATTGAAGTTTTTGGCCAAAGCAATATGAATATATGAGAAATCATTTTGCTAAATTCATAACTATAATAATGAGCTATAGAAACTAATATGGATTTAAACATGGGTAGACACTGCACCATGCTCATGCTTATTCCAATATTTTTGGTGAAAGGATTAAATTACACCAGTAGGTTGACCATTGAAAGGCTTTGATGAAGTCATATGTGACTCTTCAACATTTGGCTAGTCAAAATAAGTTGCTAGATCTTGCTATTGATCTATGAACATGATTATTGAGATTAATTATATAAATTGCCAACATATTCAGAACCTAATAGATCACACACAATAAGATGGATTAACTAGATCAAAACTAAGATTTAATTAAACATGACTTAATTAAATAAAAGATATATTATAATAACTTAATTGAATTAGTTTAATTAAGATTTATTAAAACATAAATTAGATTTATGAAATCTAATAGGGATGTCTTAATAAGGTAAGAAAGATAAGTATGACTCATTAGGATAATGTTTAATAGCAGACACATCACTAAGTTTATCTTTATAATGGCTAAATTGTGTTCTTGGTTACAAGGATAATTATTCGATAATTATTCTTGGTAAACTAAATAATTATGTGATAATTATTTAATTAAGTTTTATCAAATTTATTTTACATAGGCAAAAAATTAGTTGGGAATTAATATTTTTTCTTGTAAAATTTAGGGTTTGGCCAAAACTTTAATTATTTGATCTAATAAGCCTTTATTTTAAACAAAGTACAAAGTCCAATTAGACATGGATTAGGTTTTAGCATAAATGATTCAAAGCCCAACAAAATGGGCTAGTAAGCCAAGACATTAATTAGTCAGGAGCTTGGTATATCTTGGTTAGATTAAGCAAAATAATTTTATCTATCTCCATAATGGACAATAATTTAGGCCGACGATTAGGTTAGGTGGATCTTGATCCAATGTTTAATAGCTTAACCTAATTTACAATGTATAAATACATTCTTAATGTGATTTACCTAACTAGAATTTTAAAAACCCAAATCGAGCAATCTTTAAGAAAGTTAATGCCACTTTTTCTTATTTTCCTCCATTGCCTTTTTTTCATTTTTTTTTATCTATCATGAAGCATTCTTGAAAGAAATCTAGCATCTGTACCTGTCATTTAAGATCCCAAGATTAGGCTAGAGAAACCCCATACCTTAAGAAGGTTTATTTTGTCATCCATGTAGAATTTTACAAACATAAATTCAGCCAATCTTAAGAAAGTTAAGGCCACCTTTCTTATTTTCTTTCATTGTCATTTTTCATTTCTTTATCAATTAAGAATTGTTCTTAAAAAAAATCTAGTCTAACTATACCTTCTGTTTAAGATTTAAAGATCTTTTAACTAGCACTAGAGAAACCCTAAAAATTAAAAAGGTTCATATTACCGTCCATGTGGATTATCATTTAAAGCAACGCATTTGGGCTGCTCATGATCTTCGAAGAGCTTGGACGTGAGTTTTCTTAATGGATCATGTTGCGAGGGTTTCTTCTCAAAGTTACGAGTTTTTAAAAGGTATGATCTGGATCCTTGAAGACTTTATTTGCTAGAAAAATTTGGTAATCACATGTAAACATAATTTGAAAGATCTTAAGGGAATCTAACTTTTAATCTTGTTGTATTTTTTTGATGCATACTATGTATTATGTAATTCTTGATTGTTTAATTTAATGAATCTTTTTCCAAATTTTTGGTTCTTGGAATACACGAAGCCTTTTAGATTTAAATAAGGCAAGTCCAAAAGATAATTTTCTTTACCTCATAGTGGTACCTTTATGTATAACATTGCTAAACATTCTAAGTTTTCCTTTATAGATGGCTTTTCAAGGTATAAGTAAATCAAAATGGTATTAAAAAATTATGGAGAATTCCATATTTGTTACAATGTGGGAACTTTTCATTTTAAAGTTATGGAACTTTTGGGTTGAAGAATGCTAGAGCTACTCATCAAAGGGTGATGGTGACTTATTCCATTATATGATGCACAAAGAGAATAAAATGTGTAAGGATGACATATTGAAAAATCTCGTAAGGAAAAAGATCGTGATATTATCTTGGAAGATTGTTCAAAAAATTAAGAATGTCTTAGTTGAGGCTAAATCTTGTTAAGTGCATGCTCATTGTCAAGTTAAGAAAATTGGTAGATTTTGTGGTTAATGAAAGAAGAATCAAATTGGATCTTGAAAAAAATATAGCCGATTAGAATTTTCTCTTTTTCCCATGCAAAAGTAAGTAAAAGTTTTCTTGAAAAGTTTAATTACATAGCTCACTTCATTTCTCAACTTACCTCTAAATGTGATGATATCTTTAAGATTCTTTATACACATGATATTGGTAAGTGGGATGAATATTTTCAAGAAGCTTTTGAGAAAATTAAAGAGTACTTTTCAAATTTGCCAATGTTGGTTGCACCAATTCCCCAAAAATTATTGATTTTATGTTTTACAATATACGAGAAATCTATGGGATGAGTTTTGGTAGCAAAATGAAATAGGAAAAAAACAACAAGCCTTCTAGTTTTTTAGTAAAAAGTTAATTAACTACAAGTCTGGTTACTCACAATTATAAAAAGGTGTGTTGCTTTCTAGCTTAGATAGCTCACATACTCAAGTAGTATATGTTTTACAATATAGTGTGGCTCATAGTGAAATTGGATCCTCTCAAGTACATATTGGAGAAGCCTTCATTATGAAGAAGATTTATAAGGTGACAAGTTAATTTATCTGATTATGGTATTTCTATGTAAGTCAGAAAGTAATAAAAGGAAAAGTGATTGTTGAATTCCTAATACAACAAGGTTTTAAGGAGTATGAGTTTGATTGCCTAAATGAAGAATTGATAGCTATTTTAGAGGTAGATGAAGAAAAATGCAATAAAATTTTTGGAAAATATTCTTTGATGGAGCCTCTAATGTTTTGAGGCATGAATTAGGGTTGTCTTGATATCCTCATATGGTCAATATATTCAATTATTGCAATATTAGATTTTAGTTGTACCAATAATTTGGCTGAATCTAAGGCATGTGTTATAGGTTTGAAAGCAGCAATAGAAAGAAAGATTAATGTGTTGGAAGTTTATAATGATTCAACCTTGGTTTTTTATCAATTAAAGGCAGAAATAAGGATCCGAAGTTGATCATGTACCATAAATAGTTAGTTGAACTAACCTAATAGTTTAAAAGTATTTATTTTCAACACTTTCCCTTAGAAGATCATTAGATGTTTAATGCTTTAGCGGTATTAGTTGTAATGTTTAAGCTCGAAGTAAATGTTTGGAATTCAACCATTCAAGTTAGATGTAAAAGGGTCACTAATACATTGTTTAGATATTGAGAAGAAATTAATGGGCAACCTTTAGTATTATGATATCATGCAATATCTCAAATATTAGCAATACCTAAAACACGCATTAGATAATGATAAATTGCTTATACGAAGATCGGCTATGTCGTTCTTTCTTAATGAAAGAATCTTAGAAAAAAAGAGTCAAAATCAATTGCTTTTGAAATGTGTAGATGTTATAAAGCCAAAGATAATATTAGGGGAAGTGTATGATGGAATTTGCAAGGCACATATGAATAGCAACATGATGGCTAGACCAATAATGAGGGCATGTAATTATTGGTTAACAATGGAAATGGAGTGTATCTCTTAGCTTCATAGCTTTAAATTAATCTCGATTTTGATATAATGAAAACATAAGTTTAATTAACTTGTAATTAAATGTCTTCAAGATTAAGATTTTGACTTCATTTTTCTTATTTAAAGATGCTTCAAATGTATACTGATCTTCAGAATATGTTTAAGACTTATTTTGATAGGTTTTAAGGTAAGACAAATTGTTTTATAAGGTGTTTTTCATGAATGTATCAATACAATTTTTCACAGTATCGATACGTTGCCTAAAACCTTCAAAAGTGTCAATACAAAGGCTTCAATTATCTATACACAATGTTCAATATCGATACAAACCCTATAAGTGCTTGACAATAGCTATGGTTACGTGAAACCTTTGTCTATATCGATGTAAGTCATTTTTTGTATTGATACAATAAGCTAAATATTGATACAAGTGTTCTTTGTATCGGTACCAGCCATGAAAAATCACTAAGTCTTAATACCAATCATCCTATATCAATGCTAAACTTCAAAATAGGCAAAATATTCAAACTTGTATCAATACTACAAGGTATGACTCAAGACTAGAAAAGCGTATCTCAACAGGAATTGGAATTTAAGAGGCTTTAATGGCTCCAAACCTTATTCAAATATTACCAACGGCTATATTGAAGATCAAGGCTATAAATAAACCTCTCCAACACATTTATTAGTAGTTAATCAAGCAAAGAAAGTATATATTGCACATCATTCATCTTTACAAGATTTCTTTCATTGCATAGGATAAATTCTTCCTATCATTCGTGTATTCTTTGTATTATATCAATGTTATGATTCTTCCTATTGCTTAAACTTGTAAACACCAACCTACTAATGTCATATTTGTTTACACCCCAAAACCATTATAAGAAAAGAGTGGTTATTATCTAAGCCTTGAAAAGATAGAGAGGTTACTACTTCGACTTTGAAGGTAAGGAAAGGGTCCAATCTCAGCCTTGAAAAGATAAAGAGGTTTCTACTTAGCCTTTAAAAGTAAAGGGCTATATCTCAGCCATAAAAGATAGGAAAGTGGTTCCTACTAAGCCTTTGAAAGCAAAAGGTTCTATCTCAACCATAAAAGATAGGGAAGAGGTTACTACTTAGCCTTTGAAAGTTGAGGGTTCTATCTAAGCTACAAAAGAGAAAAGCTTCTATCTCATCCATAAAAGATGGAGAATTGTAAAAGTTATACCTTATCCATAAAAGGTAATCAATTCAAGTTAGTGAATCAGGAATTATTCGACAAGTAAGGCCTAGATAGAGGATGTAGGCACATGAAGCCAAACTTCTTCAAATTTAAGTGTTTGTTTCTCTATCCCTTACTCATTTATCTTGTTTATTTAACCAGCTTACAACTCAATAGCATCTATTGCATAAAATTTCTCAAGTTGCACATTCAAAGTTTTAACTAAAAAAAGTTTCCAAGAAATTAATTCACCCCTTTTTAATTTCTTTCACTACATTCAAGGTCTAACAATTGGTATTAGAGTGCCTCATTATTATAGGCTTAACATCCTTGTGCAATGATTTGTAAATGAACAAGCAAATGGCTAATGGTGGTATTTTCAACATAGGGTTTGAAAGAAATTCAATCGTGAGGCCTCCTTTCTTTAATGAAGAAGATTATGCATACTGGAAGGCGAGGATAAGGTTATTGTCTAAGCCAATGATTATCAAGTCTAGAAATATCATGAATGGTCTAACCATCCTAATGAAGGTGGTATGAGATAAATAAGTCCTGAAGAAGGAAAGTGAATAGGATAAAATAGACATCCAAATAACTCAATCAATTTCAAGGCCATGAAAACTCTTTTTTATGCATTAAAGCCAAATAAGTACAACCAGATGTCCTTATGTGACAACGCCAAAGAGATATGGGATAAGTTAGCTACCACATATAAAGGGACCAATCAAGTAAAAGAATTAAAGATAAGCATGTTCACTCTTGATTATGAGATATTCAAGATGAAACTAGATGAGAGCATTAAAGAGATGTCCAATCGATTTATGGAAATTTTTAATGACTTGAAAGGTCTTAGGAAGACATATCCTGATAAGAGATGGTTAAGAAAATGTTGAATAGCCTTTCTAAGTCAAGGGAAACTAAAATTGTCACGATTAAAGAGTCAAAGAACCTCAACCTCTTTGCCTTAGATAGACTCATCGAATTACTCCTCACCTACAAACGAAGATGAATCATAGAAAGAACAGCCAAGGAAGTTAGAGTTACATTAAAGGTTTCCATGAGTGAGGAAGATGATGAAAAGGATGGCAAAAATAAAAAGATGATCATCTTTGAAAAAAAAAATTCAATTGGTTCATCAAAATGAACAAAGGAAAATCATCTTAAAAAAAACAAAGTTGAAAAAGTAATGGGCTACAATTACGACAAACTAGGCCATGAAAAGTACAATTTCCCTTAGACCTGACAATATTTGACACGATTACACGAATATAACATGCATAATATCAAAAAAACACAACATTACACAATGCGAATACATTCTCAAAATCTATCTAGTATGAATTATAAATGTATCAAATTGATATAAATGTAAAAAAACTTTTAAAATACGATTATGACATTATATAATATATTAATATAACACGAATACATGAATTGCTAGGTCTAGTTTCCCTTTGTTGAAGAAGAAACAAAAAAAGAAAGCATTTGCAGCCAATTAGGGTGATAGTGATATTTTGGATGATGAATAGTTCGATGATAAAGACTTGAATGATGAAATGCTTAACCTTTACTTTATGGCCTTTGATGAGCCCGAGTTAACTGTAAACTCTTCTAATTTAAATTAATACACATTTGATAAATTGCAAAATGCATTTGATGAACTTGCAATAGAGTTTAAGAAGATGAACTTAAAAATGATTTCTAAATTGAAAATTGAAAATGACATATTATTGAAATCAAAACTTGGGTTCAAAAGTAAAAATAAGGGTTTAAAAATGATTTTGATAATTCCAAGTTAAGAATTTAGATTTTGAAAAAAGTTAATTTTGATTTGAGAAAGAAAATTGACAACTTGGAACATGAAAAGAAAATATTTTTAAAAAAATCATTTCAATACAGTATGGCTAAATATGATTATTACAAATACCATGGTCATATTATGCATACTTGTGCAATCAAGAAAATGACTCAATATAAAGTTAGATAAGTAAGGGTTCCTAAGGGAATAAGGGACTTATTAACTAACCTTCAAGGACTCCAGTCTATTTGGCTACCAAAATGCAAGTAAAAGTCTCTTATATGTATATTAGAGTAGTGAGGAGCAAAGCAGTATGATTGAATGGCCTAGATATACAAGGAAGTATAATTGGCAACTTCTAAACATTAAGTTTGTTTTTATCATATATGATTACCTATTCATGTTATATATATGTTTATATGTGTGTATATATTTTTATTTATATAAAATGCTTTATTAAAAAATAATTTTAATGCAATATTGTTTTGATGCAAAATGTTCCTAATGACAGCATATATCTTGCATCTTGAATATGCATAAGCTTCATAAGCTTGATTGAATATGCATTTCAAAATTATGTGCTTAATTGTAATATTTCCATGGTTTATGAAATGATGTTATGAAGCATAAATTCCAGCATGACATTATGTATAAAAGGTTGATTTTAATGTTTTCATGTTCTTAAGTATTTATAAACAAGTAAAAAGCATGCATATCCTTAGGGTGAGTAGTTAGAATATACTCATATGTGATTTGATGCCATAAAACATGCTCTTAATATGTTCTTAAAATTCTTTAATGTTTTATGTTCAATTTCACCTTTACAATGCCTAAGATGTTTCTTCATGTTGTTACTCATATTTTATGGCTTAAACAAGTTTGGAATATATGGAACAAGTTTATAAACTTCTGGATATATGGTTTGAATGAAAAATTCTTATTTCAAGACCTTTGGTTGCATGTTGATTGAATTTAAGTTGTTTGTGTGATCAAACATGCAAATTCATTTAAACTTTATTTTAAAAACTATTTTAATATAAACTTTTGATCATTCAAATGAATTTCAAATGTTTAATATTAAATGTTTGCATTAGTACTTCAAATCATGGGTTTTAGAAGACAAAATCATTTGTTTTTCTAAGCATCTTTTGATAAACTTAAGGGAAGTATTGATTCCTTGAGCTTTGTACCAATACAATGAATTAAAACCCTAGGAAAACCTAGAAACATGAGGTCTGTATTGATATAAACATTCCCTCTATCAATATACTAAAGCTTGTATCAATACAATAGGTTTCGTGTATCGATACATGCCATGCATTTTGGGCAATTTGAACTATTTTTAATCAAAAATGCGTATTTGATATTTTTAATAGGTTTCATTTAATATGCTTCATTTTTATGATTTCTAATTCTTGATAAACATTATTTCATTACTCATCATATGCTTGAACATCTTACATGATAAATTGATATGTTTCGCAATCAAATGCATGATCTAAGTACTTATATTTAATCCATGATGACTATATGTACAAAATGGTAATTTGTGCTTAATTTGAATATTTTTCTTTGCAAAATCACAAATGGTACAATTTAAGCAAACTATTATCAGGTGGCATCTAAATGTTTTCTTAAATCAACAATTGGTGTTAGTTATGTTCAATAAAAATCTTATTTACCAACAATTGGTATCATTTTTTCTTTCAAAATTAATTTTTAATGAAAATATTCCTTTTAAATGTTTTTACATATATTATCTTTGCTATCTTGGCACTATTAATGCTCATATCTTGCTGAGATCTTTTACTACATTTATGCAAGGTGTCACAAAGCTAAGAGCTATTATAGAGAAGATGAATACTTGCATGACAATAAAAAGAACCAAACAAGCATGCAACTTCACCAAATCAAGCCTAGACCTTCAAAGGATTACACAACACATAGATTTATGAACTCATAGTCAAAATAAACATATCAATAAAGCTTGGTGAGGTTAAGGTAACTGCTAAACTTATGCTATACAACACTTATCTTTCACATTAAGTTTAGAGACATGCATGAGTGTTATTAACATTGGTATCATTGTATGCCATGTATACTTGAATTGTTTACTTCACATATTTCTTTGAACATGACCTTAAGCTAAGCATTCTTGATATCGTTTTTCTAATAATTGGTTTTAACAATTAGTATTCCATGTATTGACTATTGACTTAAAATGTTTATGATCTTTATACATTTTCATTGATGGAAATTGCTCAAATTAAACTCATTGTCAATTCCTTAAATGAGCAAATGATTTTTTCGCTGTTGAATTTTCCTATGCTTTATTTGACAAATGTTTTTCAAATTTTCCATATGGTTCCATTGATTGATTATGAGTAGTATTCATATGCACTAAAATTCAACATTAGGTATCCATATGCATATAAACAACAATTGAAATTTATTTCAGTAATAATAGGCATACTCATAATATTATTTGTGCTTAAAAGTTTAGAATTAAATATAAGAAAGTTGAACTACAATTGCACTTCAATGTCCATATTTTTTCTTAATAATTGGTACACATGTATTTCATTATTTCATGACTTGGTATACCATATACAACTCATGCTTGACTTAGTACCCCTAGCTATAGTTTTGAATTAATCTACCTTTTTTATATAAAAAAGAAGGAGAATTTTAGGGTTTTATTTGCTTATTCCAATTAAATATCTATGAAAGCAAATAGGAGGAAAAATTATTTTTTATGTGCTTATAATGTTTATATGTCATGCATATTAAATGATCCATGATGATTTGTAGTGTTACGGCTTAATGCGACGTAGTCTGCTATTGCCAAGTTTTATAAAACATTTTATAATATTTTCATATCTTCAAATAATATTTTTATTAAGGATGAGTTTTTATTGAAAAATCTTTAAATGATTAAGCAGGAGTTTGTATAAACAAACTCACCTTAAGTTTTGTCATACGAAAAGAGGGAGATTGTTAACTTTATTGCTTTAAATTAATCTCAGTTTTCTTATAATGAAAACTTAAATTTAATTTGCTTGTAATTAAATGTCTTCAAGATTATGCTTAAGACTTCATATTTTCAATTTAAAGCCATTTCAAATGTATGCTGATCTTCAAAATATGTTTGACACTTATTTTAATAAGTTTTAAGGCAAAAAAATCCTTTTATACGTTGTTTTTAATGTATGCATGATATAATGTTTCAAAGTATCGATACCTTGCCTAAAACCTTTAAAGTATCAATATACACACTTTAAGTATCAATACACAATGTTCAGTATCGATGCAAACTGCATAAGTATTGATACAAGTGCTTGGTAGTGGCTAAGGTTGCATGAAACACTTGTCTATACCGATACAAGCCATTCCTGTATCGATACAACAAGCTAAGTATCAATACAAGTGTTCTTTGTATCAGTACTGGCCATGAAAAATCACCAAGTCACATATCAATCATCTTTTATCAAAACGAAGCTTTAAAATAGGCAAAATATTCAAACTTATATCGATACCATAAGGTATGACTTGAGATTAGGGAGCGTATCTCAACAGTAATTGAATTTAAGAGGCTCTAATGGCTCCAAACCTTAGTCAAACATTACCAATGGCCATATTGAAGATTAAAGCTATAAATAAGCCCTTCTAACACCTCTGTCAATAGAGAATCAAGCAGAAAAAATGCATATTGCATATCATTCATCTTTACAAGATTTCAAAGTGGTTTTTTCATTCTGGAGGATTAATTCTTCTTATCATTTATGTATTCTTTGCATTATATCATTGTTCATTCTTTTTAGAGCTTAAACTCGTAAACACTAGCCTACTAGAGATCATATTTGTTTACACCCTAAAACCTTTACAAAAAAGAAAGGTTATATCCAAGCCTTAAAAAGATAGAGAGGTTACTACTTAGTATTTAAAAGCAGGGAAAAGGTTCTATCTCAGCCTTGAAAAAATAAAGAAGTTCTTACTTAGCCTTTGAAAGTAAAAGGTTATATCTTAGCAATAAAAGATAAAGAAGAGGTTCTTACTTAGACTTTAAAAGTAAAGGGTTCCTACTTAGCCTTTGAAAGTAAAAGGTTCTCTCTCAACCATAAAGGAAGAGGTTAATATTTAGCCTTTGAAAGTAAATGGTTCTATCTAAACCATAAAAGATAGATGGTTCTATCTCATCCATAAAAGATAAAAATTGTAAAGGTAGTACATTATCCTCGAAAGGTAATCAATTCAAGTTAGTGAATTAGGAAATCCTCAGCAAGTGAGGCCATGGGAAAAGATGTAGGCAAGTAAGGCCGAACATTTATAAATTCGAAAGTTGCTTCTTTGTCTCTTACTCATTTATGTTGTTTATTTCACTAGCTTATAGCTCCACAGCATTCACTGCATAACATTTCTTAATTTGCACATTTAAAGTTTTAACTCCAAAAAGTTTTTGAAAAATCAATTCAACCCTCTTGTTTTCTTCACCACATTCAATCTAACAATATCAGTTATGGTAGGAAATTTCATAAATGTCATATCTATGCTGATAAGTATTACAGTGATAAAGTAAAGTGCCAATCCCGCAAGTAATTGATACCAAATTTGTTAGGTACTAAAATAAAACAACTTAATCTTATTAAAACAATTGATTAAAAATTATAAATTTAAAACTAAACAAAAGAAAATAATAATAAAGCAAATAACAAATAATAAAAGCCTAGGATGACAATTTCCCTCAACACTTCATTTGAATAAAGCCTTGCTTGCTTAACTTGACTAATGATAATGAGTTGTTAACCTAGAGTTCTAATTTATTTATAAGTATCTTCCAATAATCTTATAAAAAGATCTCTTTTAACCAATTTAGTATATTCATATGTAAATTAAATTAGTAAAAACTCATCACTTAGACTCTAATTTGGTTCAATATGACATGCTTATATATTCTTATCTAACGTGCAGATCAATTCATTCTGATAAATGAACATAAAATATATGTTATTCAATCCAAGTCTAAATACAATATCTATTTTCAAAGTTTATTAGAGTTACCAAATCAATCTAATTGGTAATCAAGCAACTATAAGCACTAAAAAAAGATTAAACAAAACAACTCAAATACCATTAATATCGTGAAAAGATTAATAAAATAATCCAAATTACATGTTCAGCTCCATTGCAACCTTAGAAAAATAAATCTAGTTTATAATAAATAAATAAAATATAAAACCAAGGACTTTTTCCATCGTAATTATAACAATATAAAAGAGTAAAGATAAAAAGAAAACTAAAATTGGCCAAGTCTTTGGTCTTCAAGCTTCTCTAAAATCTCTTTAGCTTTTTTATTATTATAGTCGCTACTCTCTCTTTAGGAACTAGGTTAAAAATAAAAGCACAAAATCTACTTTTTAAAAATCTCTAGCCTAAAAAATCCTTTATAAGGCCAAAACCCTAGAAAGGAGAAATTTGGCAGACAAATAGCTTGAACAATTTTGGAAGCTGCCAAATTGGATTCACTTTACTTCATTATTAAGTTATTGTACCTTAGAAAACTCCTTCAAGCTTTAGATCTACAAAGATCCAAAAAAATATTAAATAACTATATAATTTAAATATAAAGGAAATAAATAAAACAAATATAAAAATATCTAAAAAATAATTAAATTTAAATAAAACTTCTGGGACTTAACTAAATTTAATGCACATAATATGATTAAATAACTCTGTTTTATAAAGTTATCAATAAGATTCATGAACCCCTAAACGCTATCATGAAAGTGAAAGAGAGATTGAGAAAACTTAGAAAAAAAAAAGGTAATTTTTAATTACTTTAACATTTAACTAGATAAAACAAAGTTAAGTGAGTGAAAGAATAAGAAACTAAAAAAGAAAAAGAAAGTTATTTAATGTAACTACAGAAATTGTGCATTTAGTCACATACTCAAATCAAACTTTTGAATTAATTTTTCTTAAAAAATGGAGCAAGCAAATTGATTAAGGAATCAAAACTTTTTAAAATTATAGTTATTTGTTTACTTAAAGCAATGAGGTGTAAAAAATGCAAAATAGGCTAGATCATGATGGTTGACCCTCATTTGACATGAATTCTCATAGGAATTAGATTTCATATTGTTAACCTTGAATTTAGTTTTGATATAACAAACAAACTTAAGCTAAATTAATATACGACCTTGCACTTCTGTTTA
>JBBYHO010304148.1:5462-30351 GCA_038382025.1 Adansonia gregorii | reverse complement strand
AGGCAGGATTGAAGAAAGGTAATGTTTACCATTGGAAGCAGGCATACTTACAAATAATATTTTTTCAAGTGGGTGGCGTTCCATGTGCGAGAGATGGGTCGTCCGTCTAGCCCGGCGAGCTTGTAAGCGCCATAGCCCAGGACCTAGTGGATTTGATAGGGGCCTTCCCAGGTGGATGTCAATTTTTTGCGCTCGCCTGCAGGTCGACTGGCTTCGAAATTACGAAGAACATGGTCTCCCACTTGGAACTGGCGATTGAGTACCTGTCGATTATAATACCGACTAACTTGCTGAGCACGTACGACCATATGGATTGCTGCATCTTCTCGAGCTTCTTCAAGCAGGTCTAGATTAGCTTTGAGGTGTTCAGAGTTTAGGTCATGGTCAAGATAAGTGGTGCGGGTGCTGCGGACTCCCATTTCAACGGGTATCACAGCCTCTGTTCCGTAGGCTAAACTAAAGGGGGTGGCGCCGGTCGCCTGGGCAGTAGTTGTTTGTATTGCCCAAAGTACTCCAGAAGTTTTGTCAACCCGGGCGTCTTTGGCGTCGTTCAGTTTCTTTTTCAGAGGTTGTAGAATATTCTTGTTCATGGATTCAACCTGGCCGTTTGACTGAGGATAAGCAACAGAGGTGTGAACTAGGCTGATATTGAAGCGCAAATAGAAATTGTGCAACGTGTTGGCAGACAATTGCTTGTCGTTATCTGTAATAATAACATTGGGTACCCCGAATCGATAAAGAATGTAACGCTGGATGAAGTTCTCCATATTGCAGGCAGTGATTATGGCGATTGGTTCGGCTTCAACCCATTTGGTAAAGTAGTCGCAGGATACCAGT
Source organism: Adansonia gregorii (assembly GCA_038382025.1). NCBI lineage: Eukaryota > Viridiplantae > Streptophyta > Magnoliopsida > Malvales > Malvaceae > Adansonia > Adansonia gregorii. The sequence continues at coordinate 29,514 of JBBYHO010304148.1, read as the reverse complement.
AGGAATTTTTTCTGGGCGGTTGTAATAGGGAAGGGGCCCAATATATCGATGCCCCAGGAGCAAAATGGCCAAGGACTGAAGATATGTTTGAGGGCCTTCGCTGATTGTCTTGGGATGGGGGCGAATCGCTGGCATTTGTCGTATTTTTTAACAAGTGCCGTAGCAACTTTCCTCATCGTCGGCCAAAAGAAGCCTTGGCGTAAGGCTTTTAAGGCTAGCGATTGCCCGCTAAGATGGTTGCCGCAAACACCTTCGTGAATCTCTCTCAAGACGTAAGCTGCTTCTTTGGGTGCTGGGCAGCGGAGTAATGGAAGAGTGAAGGACCTTTTGTATAAGAAGTCGCCCAGAATGGTGTATCTCGCTGCTCGTTTTTCTAATTGTCTCTTTTCCAACGGATCATTTGGGAGTTTGTTGTACTTGAGGTAGGAAAGAATCGGAGTCATCCAGGTTTCTTCAGTGTCATCCATAATGTGAAGCACGTAGCAGTCATAACTAGGAACCGGAAGGTTTTCAAGGAGGATTTTGCCCCTTGTGGCAATGTTGATGGTGCTGGCCAGCATTAACAAAGCATTGGCCCTGGAGTTGTCTGTTCTAGGGATGTGGTTGATTGTAATGCGGGCAAATTACTGGGAGAGATGGCCCACAATCTTGTGGTATTTGGCGAGCAAAGCTTCGTTGATGTCGAAGAGACCGTTGGTCTGGCTAGCCACAAGTCGTGAATCTATGTGGGCGATTAGGTGGTTTGCACCTAGGATCTTGGCTAGCTCTATGCCGGCGATTAGAGCCTCGTATTTAGCAGCGTTGTTGGAGGTGGAGAATAGAAATTTGAAGCCATATTGCCACTATTGGCCATTGGGGTCGATTAGCAATACGTCGATACCACCTTTAGATTGGCCGAAAGAACCATCAACGAAAATATGCCACTAATTGGTCTTATGGGAGGGTTGAGATTGACAGCAAGAGCGATCGTTGGTCGGGTAAAGATCCTAAAAAGCTTCTTCAGATCCTGGGAAAGAACATTCGACGATGAAGTCCACGAGCGCCTGTGCTTTGATGGTTTTCCTCGGACTGTATGTAAGGCTGAATTCACTGAGTTCGATGCTCCAGCGAACAAGACGTCCTGAGGAATCGACTTTTAGGAGAATGTCTTTGAGAGGGTGGTTGGTGAGTACAGTGATTGGGTGCGCCTGGAAGTACTGCCTTAGTTTTCTTGCAGCGGTGACCAGTGCAAAAGTGAGTTTTTCAAGTCTGCTGTAATGTACTTCGCTAGCCTGCAAGGCACGGCTAACATAGTAAATGGGATATTGATTACCCTGTTCCTCTCGTACCAAGACTGCAACAATGGTTTCATGTGAGGCGGCGAGGTACATAAACAATGGTTTGCCACGATTCAGGCTGGCGAGTAGAAGAGGGGTGCTGAGATAGTGCTTCCGTTAGTCGAACGACTGCTGACATTTGTCAGTCCATTTGTATCTGGTCTCCTTCCTGAGGAGTCTGAAGAATGGTAGACATCGCTCGACGAATTTTGAAATGAAGTGGTTAAGTGCAGCTATACGCCCCGTTAGGCATTGCACTTCTTTGGTCGTTTGTAGGGGGCACATCTGTAGGATTGCACTGATTTTTTCAGGGTTGGCTTCAATGCCTCTGGAGGAGATCATGAATCCTAAAAATTTCCCTACAAAAACACCAAACACGCATGTCAAGGGGTTAAGTTCATCCTGTACTTACGGAGTATGCTAGACGTCTTCGAAAGATCATTGATGTGTTGTTGAAGAGAAAGGCTCTTGACCAGCATGTCGTCTACATAAATTTCCATCGAACGCCTGATTTGCTGTTTGAAGAGTGTGTTGACCAGCCTTTGGTAGGTGGCGCCAGCATTTTTCAAGTCGAATGGCATGATCTGATAGCAATAAGTGCCATCCTCTGTGACAAAAGCGGTGCTCTCCTGGTCATCGGGGTTCATCTGGATTTGGTTGTACCCTGAGAAGGCATCCATAAAACTTAGTAATTTATGGCCTGCCGAAGCATCGACTAGGCGATCGATATTGGGCAGAGGGTAACTGTTTTTTGGGCAGGCTTTGTTTAAGTCGGTGAAGTCCACGCACATCTGCCATTTTCTTGAGGATTTCTTGACCATTACGACATTAGCCAACCAATCCGGGTACCTTACTTCTCTTACAAAATTGGCTAGTAGTAGCTTTTCAACCTCCTCTCGTATGGCTTGGAGCCTCTCCGGCGTAAATTTACGCTTCTTCTGCTTTATTGGTGTAGCTCGCGGGTCGGCGTGTAGCGAGTGCATGACTACAGACGGGCCAATGCCAAGCATGTCGGCGGTGGACCAAGCGAACACGTCTGCATGTCTCCTAAGCAACCTTGTGAGCAGAGTCTTTTCTGGAGTGCTAAGCGAGGAACCAATGGTGGTAGCCAGCTCTGGGTCAGAATCATAGAGGGTGACTTTTTTTGTGTCTTCCGCTGGTTGAGGTTTTTGATCATGGAAACCGTCTTGGATATCCAAGTGTTCCAAGCTGAGTGGCTCAGATTATGCTGGCGTGATGGTGTGAACCGAGGTGCAGGGGTTTGTGCCATGGATGACGTCTTTGCTGGCATGTGGCCATCTCGTTGGACATGAGGTGGCATTAGCGGGCAGTCCTCTGGTCAAAACGCATGTACCCGACTCCGGTGGGTGTGGGAAATTTTACCGTTAGGCAGTATACTGCAGTGACCATTTTCATCTTTTTCATCAGTGGTCGCTCGAAGATTGCGTTATAAGCAGAAGGCTAGTCGACAACAAGAAAATCGACCATGACATTCACAGTGTGCTCGCCGTCGCCAATCGTAATTGGAATGGTAACCGTCCCTTGACGGGTATAGGTTGGTTGGCGAACCCATAAATTGGGGTCGATGGGGTCAAGTCATTTGCAGTAAGGCCCATGCAGAGGAAGGCATCCCATTGCAGAATCGCGATGGCACTCTCATTGTCGATGAGAATTCTATAAACTTGGTAGTTGCCAATGGTGGCCGATACAATAATGGGATCGTTCCCGTGGTCAGATAAGAGTTCTGTGTCATCCTCGTTAAAGCGGATCGTCCAATCCATGCGTTTTGAATGCTTAGTTGCGACATCGACCGCCATTACAGAGCGAAGGTGGGACTTTCTCTTTGACTTGCTGTTAGCCCATGTTTCTGCTGGACTAACGATCACGTTAATAATGCCGACGACAGTTCGCTTGGGAGCACTCTCATGGCGTTCGTCCTATGGCCTACCTGTGCTATGGGTATATGTCTCTTTTTTGACGAACTGCTTGATCGCCCCTTTCCGTACTAATGCTTCTATCGCATTTTTCAAGCAGTAACAGTCGTCCGTGGCGTGCCCAATGTCATTATGAAAGTTGCATCGTTTGGTAAGGTCACGCCTGCTGTGATTGCCAACCATTGAGCTCCAGAAGGCCTTCCCTTTTCATTGTATTAAGAATTTGAGATCGCGACGCAGTCAAGGGCATGTATGATTCGTATTTGGTGTGTGGGGCGAGCCATGGTCGCTTCCTTGTGTGGCTCCGCTGTCCCGCTGGAATTGGCACTTCTCTTTGAGTTCTGTTGCCAGGCCGATCAGCGAATTGGTTATTCTTTACTCGCCGAATTCCCTGTTGCTCGCGTTTCATGTTTTCGCCTTTCGACTCACGATTTTAATTTCTTCGACCTCGGTATATTTCTGAGCCTTCTCATACAGTTGGTATAACTTCGTGGGCTGTGCGTCGGTCAAGGCATACTTCAAATACTTATGGCGAACGCTAGTTGTGAACCCCTGAATGGCCCACTCCTCATTCAGATCCCTGACCTCTAGGGCTGCTGTGTTGAAACACTTGAGGTAGTCGCGAATCGTTTCGTCATGACTCTATTTGACCGCCATTAAGCTGGCCGACGTTCTGGTCGTTATTCGACAGCTGCTGAAATGGGCGAGGAAATGTCTCCCCAATTGATGAAAGGTGTTGATAGACCCTGGGTTCAAGGAATACCACCAGGTCTGTGCCAGCCCACGGAGTGTCGTTGGGAAGATGCGACACTAGATGGCGTCCGGCACATCGCGCAGGTTATAGAAAGTGCGAAAATGGTTCAGGTGATCAACCGGATCAGACTTGCCATCGTAAGTGTCAGGAGAGAGCTTGACTTTGCCAAAGACTTGTACTCGACGAATGTCCGGCGAGAGAGGATTGTGTTCTTCAGATAACCATTCCCAGTTATCCCTTATCGGGTTACCGAGTTCCTTAATGTCTTGCTTCAAGGCTGCTACCTGTTGAGGGAGGTTTAGAGTGGATCCGGACTCATTACTTCCACTGGTGTGATGAGAAGCCCTCTGCGCCACTCTCCGTGAGACTGGAATAGAGCAAAAGCTTTCTCCTACTATGAGGCGTGTAGCCCGGTCAGCTGTGGCGTTTCTCACCTGTGTGCTTGACTGTGGGTTGGTAGTAGTGTTTTGATTGGGGCGATCGACAAGTGGCATATTCTGGCAGTTGGTTTGCGAGTTCACAAGTTGGGCCAATTGCATTTGTGATTGTTGAATGGCAGCCAGTTGGTTGGCAATGGCTTGGAATTGCGCTTGGTAGTGCGCATGGTAATTTGGCTGGCTAGTGGGTGTACTAGTTGGATGGATGGAGGCAACGAGGTGTCCCAAGGTGTTCGTAGGGTGTTGGTGGTAATGATTGCTGGGAACGTGGTGCTCGGTCCAGCGGTTGGGTCAGGGTGCGGAATGGAAGTGGGCAATAGCGGGATCAGTCCCCACAAGTTTTGGTAATATGCTAATAATGAGTGAGAGAGCCATGAAGGCAGCGAGATAGGTATATGAGAGGCTTGGATATTTGATGAGCTAGGCATTGTTGGAGCTGGCGGGACTTCGGTAAGGTTCATCGCTTCAGAAGGTGGTGGGGTGTTTTGTGGAACAGCGTCAGCATGTTGGTTAGCCATGGTTTTTTGCTTTGTTTCCCACAGACGGTGCCAATTGTTGAGGTCGCTTGTGGTCCTGCAACACAAAGAAGGTCAGAAGGGTATCGGAGCTGGTACTTCAGGGCTCTCTCCGATGGTTAAGTTAGTGTGCGGGCCCTTTAGAGGTATAATGATAGAGATTCAGGGAAATAGAGAGAGAGCCAGGGCCCGAGAGAGAGAGAGAGAGATCGAGATCCCTTACCTTTGAGTTTGCCTACCCTTTTATAAGTGTTGTCTGGAGACATAGCATCAGGTGATTTGATAGTGATGCGACTCACGTCGAGCTAGGTGTCAGGCCTTGTTGTCTAGTGGTTGACCCAGCTGGTCGGCCGCCCCTTCAATAGATGTCAACTACGCATTTAAAACGCCATCGAAAGTGTTAGATTGGTGTCAATCGTGATTAGGCGCTCGCCCTAAAGATTATTGGCAATCAAAAGTGATCTTTCATTAGGGCGATCAAGAAGGTCATTTGGGCGATCGACAACTATAAAGGCCTAACAAGTATCATTTTCATTACTCTTTGTTTAAAAAACAGAGAAGACAAAGTTAGAAAAGAATACCTGGCTTATACATTAATAGTCAAGTGATCATTTTCATCCAATTAATTCCTCAGCACAGCCATATTGGCCAGCGCATGCTACCTATCCACCATCCAATTTTCCCAAAAAAAAAAAACAAATCTATAGTTGTGGATTGAATTTGCACCAACAAGAATTGGAAAAAGAGAAAAATCGAACTAAAAAAAAAACCCAAGAACTCCAGTGGCACGTTAAACACAAAGTATGCCAAAGGAAAAGGCTCAGGTTTAGGAACCGAGGGAAAAGGGTTAAAGATGTTAAAGCCAGTGGGCCTATTGGTAAACAGTAGACACCTCAAAGATAGATCTTGGAGAGAACGAATGAAAGGCGGGACTGTAAATCTGTATTTATAATTCAACTGCAGGATTTTTTTTTTATCTAATTACTTTTGTTCTGTATTGTCAGTTTGTGATGATCAAAATATTTAAAAAATTTTGAGATAATAATTCAATTCCAGATTAAAAACTAAAACATATAACCTCAAAATAATTTTATAAGATTTTAAAATTTATAATTTTGATAAAAAAACAAAGAAATGAAAATAATTAAGAATTGAAAAGAAAAAATTGGAAATAAATTAGAAATGAATTGACATACCTTAATCAAAATACAATCTTAATCAAAACAATATAAAAACTTAAAAATCTATGTTGAGCACCTATAAAAGTGCGCAAGATATATTTAACTTACATATATATATATATATATTTTTTTATGTGTAAATAGATAAGATTTGTCAACTATAAATTTTAAAAGATTTGATAGTTTTTGAAATTTAAGATCATTTTTTGATAAAATTTAGACTTTATAATAGGAAAAAATTTGTATTTAATTTAGATTATGGTACATACTTGAAGATTAAGTGAATAAATAAGATTTGTTAAATAAAAAAATTAAAAAACTTTGATAAATACCTTTTAAAAATTTTATTTTTAAATCTTAATATAATTTTAATTTAAGTTTGTCCAACATGTCACTTAAAAAAAATCCATATATATATATATATATATATATTCATATCCATAGAACCTAAACGATCATCATGTATCTTGATTTATTATGTATATAAATGTACGTGATAGGGAGAATTAGAATAAAGCAAATATGCCTATAGGTCTCCGTTAATGGATAAAAATGAAAAAATTTATGAAATTATTATCATATTTTTTTAATTTTATAAAAAATTTAAAATTAAAAAAAAATATTAATAGGTGTATATAAATATTTATTAAGTGAACCTTCGAAAAAAAAAACAAAATAACAGTGAATGCCCACTTTCTTATCTTGAGGGGGTACTGTTTCTACTTGGGGGAGCCGCCCTCTACAAACCAAAGCCTCGTCCCACTTCCATTATTGGAAGGTTTTTGCTTCTTCAACGCCCCCCCCCCCCGGCATCCCTCTCTCAACACAAACAGCGAAGGGATTAGATTTAGATTTGATTTCAGGATTTGAAAGATGGGATGTGATGGAAAATATAAAATGGAAATGGAAATAAACAGCTAAATGAGCGCCATGAATGAAGAGATAGACATTCAGACAACTGCAACAGTTACAGCAACACTCTTTTTTAATTTTTATTTTTCTTTTTGAAACATTTTTGGGTTCCATTGTTGGGAAATATGCCTAAGCGCATTCTGTCTTAGCAATCTTCATTTTTACCATCAAAACCCCAGAAATGGACCCTACTTTTACTGCTGAGTCTGTTTCTTTCTGACACACTTCCGTCTCAGCTTCCTAATTTTATACGAAAGTAAAAATTTTATTTAATTTTGTATTGATATTAAAAATGGGTTTTTTTTTTTATTTTGGTAGTGTGATGTCAAGCACGGTTATATCTATTAAATCCACGAATCTATCAATCTGTTACTAAATCTACCTATGGTTGAGTCGGCTTTAGCATTTGGTGAGTCAGAGTTAGACCCAAGCTTTACATGAGAGGGTGCTCCCACCGCTTATTCTTTCTTTTCTTTTCTTTTAAGACTGTTAAAAAGATATTTGTATTATATTTTTCCCACAATTGTATTTTTTTCTTTAGTTTTGGTTGAAATGAATGGTACAATTCTCCTTTTAGTTTCAAATACCGCTTTCACTCCTTTCCCTAAAGAGGTTAGAATTTGGACGGAGGTTGGGTGTAAATATCTTCGTGGGTTTGACTCATATTATGAGTTAAGTAAAAATGTATTATTTTAAATATTTAATTTAATTTAAATTATTATTTAATTATAAAAATTTTATTTAATTTTAATTATTAAAATATATAAATATTAATAAAAATTTTAATATTATTAAATAATAAAATTAATTATCAAATTAATTAAATTTAAATTTAAAAAATTATTTTTTAAGTCGTAATCCGATTTATCAATAGAATTTAATTGGAAGTAATTGTATTGCAAATAATTAGATATTTGCCACCGATTTCAAACTTTCACAAATGCTATTTTTTGAAGGTAGGCTTTGAAGACCTTAGGCACTAATTTATAAACAATTAACACATTTTTGGTCCATATGTTTGGTGCATAAATCTTTACTAAAAGAACAAAATCTTTTTTCTTTTTAAAGAAATTAATGAAAAACTTATCAAAAAAGGAAAAAAAAAAAGAAATCAATGAAAAGTTTTTGTTTTAAAATTTTAATATTGAAATTTGAAATTCTTTAAATATCAATTTCTTCTTTTTTTTTTTTTTTAGGGCAAAGGCTCTTAAATGTTTAGAGAATTTGGGAGGAAAGAGTAATCTTTGATGACTTCCAAGGAAGAAATTAAAGGTAAAGGATCCTAGTTTTAACAATAAAATCTCATATAAGGTCTAAAAATATTTAATTTAGGAGGAAAGAAGCAAACGATTTTGCCAAATTGCATTAAATGGTATACAATGAAAAAGTCGGTTCTTTAAATGATAGATAATTAATATAAAGTTTGTATAATATATAGTTCTCGACATAATCGAAATTATTTTGTTAATTGTAAGGAAATCAAAGTTATTGTACGTCCGAAAACATTTATTAGCTATAATTTTTTTTAAAATTATATACATTAAACCATGAAGAAAAAAAAAACTTGAAATGGACTGTTTTTCTACTTGTAAAGTTGTTCTTCTTTGGCTAAAATACCAAAAAAAATTATGTGAATTATTTTATTTTGTAAATAAGTTTTTTTATATATTTTTATTATATTTAAATAATTTTTTATCTTTTGATTTGTATTAAATTAAGCCATTATCGTTTAACATATATCAAGTTAAATATTTATTTTAAATAAAAAATTGACTTATATTAATAATTTTTTTAGATAAATTTTAATATAAAATTAAATATCAAGTTAAATTTTTATAACTTTTTATCAAGTTTTTATATTTGCAGGTTAAAAATTTATTTAGATAAAAGTTAAAGATTATATATATGTTTGAATATAAATTTTAAAAATTTATTTAAATAAAATAAAATATAAAAATTTATTTAGATAAAAAGATAAATTTTAAGTTTTTTTTTTAAAATTTTAGCCTTCTTCTTTTTGGACCCACCAAAAATTTTTTAAAAACGTTATTGTCATTAGGGTAATTCTTGAAGTGCTAAAGATCAAGTCAATGTTGCTGACAAGAGCAGCGCGGGAGGGAAGAGGGTGAAAAAGGGGAAAAGAGAAAGGAGGCAAGGGGGTGGTAACTAAAAAATAAATAAGAGGGTACAGCAACGCTAACAGCAATAGCCGGACAAAGCAGGCTGGCTGGCTGAGTGAGGGGTGAGTTGCTCCCGTTGGCGTTGGGTGCATTGGTGTAGGAGAGAGCAGAAGCGTACAATGAAGGAGGGAAAAGTGGCCCTCTTCCCGTACTCTTGGATGCGACTTTTTCTGGAAAGTTTTTCCCTTTTCTTAACATTATTCTCTTTTCCCTTTTTTCCCCTCTCCTCTTTGGGCTTTCTGGTATTTTCCCTTCCCAAACCCTCTTCCCCATTTTTTACCTACTTTCCAATCAAATTTTACTGCTTGTAATTCTTTCGAGGTAAAAACTAGATTTGTCAAAAGATGTGACTATTTGCCTAATCTGGTTCATTCACCCTCATTGCAACTCATTTTTTTAGTATATTATATTATACTATATTTTAGACTTGGGTTCTGTTTCATCCCTTTTATATTATTATTTAATATTAAATAAAGGATTAGTTAACTGAACTATGCACTCCTCAATCATCTTTTTTTTTTCAAGTTTTTAACCATTTGTACAAAATTCAAAAATAATAATATTTAAATTAAATATTTTCTCTCCTTTGAGAACTTTAAAGGATACCTATAAGTTTCCCTTTAACAAAATATTTTAAACAATAAAATAATTTTTTGGATTTGATGTAGAGTCATTGATAGGTCAATTAGATCAAATTTATGTCGGGTTTATATATAACTAGTATCATATCCCATTTTACACGAAAATTATATTTATTTTATAAATTTAATTATTATTAATAAAAAATTAATTTTAAATTAAATTTTATTAATAAATATGTATTAAAAATCGAATATAAATTTTAATTGATTTGGAGCTATTGAACAAATCTATCACTCTAAATTTATTATTTAAAAATAAAATAATTAATAATTAATTTAAATTTGATAGAAATTTTAAATTAATCCATAAATCAAAGTGTAGATTAATTACGTAAAATATATCATTTAAAAATAAAATTAAAATAATTATTAAAATAAAAATTTTTAAACTTTTTTTGTTAATCGGCTCGAGTATCAATCCTAAATTTATCTTTAGATTAACATGTGGATTAATCTTTTTAAATAAACTTCTAAAATAAAAATAAAAATAAAAATAATTAATAAAATCAAATTTTATTTTATTTTTAGCAAATTTGGTATAAATTCTAAATTAATCTATGACTCAATATGTGGATCAACCCTTTAAATATGTCATTCAAAAATAAAATAAAAATAATTAATAACATAAGAATTTTAAATTTTTTTACCGAAAGGGTTGGATACGTATCTTAAATTAAACGATAACTTAATCTATAGATTAACAGTTTAAATACATAATCTAAAAATTAAATAAAAATATCAATTAATAAAATAATTTTGTTATGTACATGTCATAAAATAATTTTATGAATTTAAGATTTAATATAAAATATTTTCAATATTTTATTATTTTTAAATAATATTTTCAATATATATAATTTATATACATTATATATTGTATATAATATATATTGGTGAGGGATTGGTTCCTTACTTAGGGAACCGATCCATAATGTTTACTTTTTAAGGATAAAAACAATAATAAATAAATAAAAATAAGAGTGAAATGATAATTACAGTATATTTATTAATAATTTTAATAATTACTATTTCTTATTTTGAATTATTTTTTCTTATTTTACTCTTTTTTAAATAATTATCGATTTATTTTTTTTGAAATTTGACTATTTCTTTTTTAATATTATTTTTTTAATTTTACTTTTCTATAATAACTATTGATCTATTTTTTTGAAAATTCTTACATTAGAGAAATACTCTAAGATTAATTATCAATTTATTTTTAAAAATTTTACTACTTTTTTATCAATTTGTTTCTTTTTCTAAAATTACCTCTTAAATAGTTGAACGAAAATAAGCTTATAACTTTAAAAAATACCTCTTAAAATTTTATTATTTCATTTTTGTAATTATTTTGTAATTTTATTTTTTATAATAATTATCAATCTGTTTTTTTTTTGAAATTTTTTTTTGTAGTTGGATGAAAATGCATACTATTTCTTTTTTTATAATTATTTTTATAATTTTATTTTTGATAATAATTATCAATTTATTTTTTTTGAAATTTTTTCTTTAATAGTTGGACAAAAATACTCTTACAAAACTAAAAAAATATTGTTTAAGTTCTAAAACTCAAAAATAATAACAGTTACAGATAGATTATAGATATCAATATTATTTATTTAAATTTGATAAAACCAAAAATAAGAGCATCAAATTCTATTTAGATCTATCGATGCACGTAAATAAATAATTTAAGTTTATTTAAATTCACTTATGTTAGTTTTTAATTTTTTTAATATATGTTAATTTTATTTAATCTCAAATAATTTTATTTTTTATGTTATTAAGATTTTAAACTCAAATAATTTAATATATTTTTAAATATTTATACTATAATATTATATATTTTTTATGATATAATAAATTATATAATATAAATAAAAATAATATATTATATAATAAAAAATGAGTTGGATTGTATTCAAGTCTCAAGTGCTAGAGCTAACTTAGGCTTATATTTTAAAGGAGTTCTATTTTTTGACTAAACTATATTTTTAAATATGATAATTTTATTCAATTGCTCTTAAATACTAGACAAATCATTAAATTTAGGCTAATAATTCAATACTAAGACAAGTTTAATTTGATGAACTCGCTATTCAAATCAAGCCCCGGGTAAATACATTTTTTTTTTTTTAACTATCAGCACCTAACGTGATTTGATTAAACTCATGCACAGTTTAAAGAAAAATTATAAAAATAATAAATAAATAAAGTTTTAGCAGTAAGTGAGGTGAGTGCAATAATGTTGTAGAGCTAATTAAGGTAATTGAGTGATTAGCAATCTTTTAAGTCTTCCGGTTGTCTGTTTCCTTTAGTGGGCAATTTGTAGAGACACGAGAGACGGAAGAGGAAAGCTTTTCGATTTGGTAAACGACAACGTGGGAAAAGTTGAGTTACAAAAAAAAAAAAAAAAGAAAGAAAAGCATATGGTTCGGTTCTTTCTTTCTTTAATTTTTGCTGAGATTTTATGATGTTGATTCATTTGAACCACCAATCACAAATTAAAAATAAATAAATTCATTGATTTTTTTTAAAGTTAATTTTAAAGGCAAAGGGACCTAAAACGAATGAGAGAGAAACGTAGAGAAAACAAAAACTCAAACCTTAATTCAAAAATAAATTGTAATTTCTTTATTTCATTCGTGAAAGATTGGCTGCAAAGAGAGAAAGAAACAAAGAAAGCAAAGCATCAGAGGGAAAAAAAAAATTAAAAAGAAAAAGCAAGAATGAGAGAGAAATACCCCCAAAAAAAAATGAAGAAACTACTAATAAAGGAGATTGTGGATGCTTGTTTTGCTATAAGCTAACTCAGACTGGCCTCGTCTATGCTGTATTGGGCAGTCAGGTTTTTACGAAGATCTTCTAACCCCCTTCCCTTCCCTTCCCTTTTCCAAATCCTTCCTAGCCTATACTATCTTTTAGCTAAATCACAACTCTCCTAGGTTTTTTGTTTTTGTTTTTTTTCTTTTTTCTTTTTCGTTTCTTTTCCGAAACCTCCCTTCTTTGATTATTCATTTATTTATTATAGCTGTATATACAGAGAGAGAGAGAGAGAGAGAGAGAGAGAGCGTTTTTAGATCTCTCTCTCTGATCAGAATTCAGAGGGTTTCTTTTCCTGTTTATAATTCCGGAGAGAAAGATGGCGATCGTAAATTTTTAAGGTTTTTTTTTTCTGTTGAGGTGTATATTTTATTTTTATCAAAAGATTATAAGCTGAGGAAGTGTTGAAAAGTGAGGAGAAAAAAATGTGGGATCTTAATGACTCTCCTTATCAGCAGCCAAGAGACGATGATTCCGAGGGGTGTTCATCACAGAAAACTTCTGTGGATGGAGATGAAGATAAGGGTAAACGGGTCGGATCCGTTTCGAATTCGAGCTCGTCAGCTGTGGTGATCGAGGATGGATCGGAAGAAGAAGACGGGGAGAGAGATAGAGCGGCTTTAAAGAAGAGAAGCAGGAAGATGATTTTTGGGTTCTCAGTGCCTCACGAAGAAGAGTTCATGGAGAGCAGTACCGACCCGGCACCAGTGACCAGGCAGTTTTTCCCTCTCGATCAAGACCCGGAAATGGGGGCCACGTCTGGCGAAACTGTACCAGGGTTCCCTCGGGTTCACTGGGTTGGTGTCAGATTCTGTCAATCGGAGCCCCTCGCCCATGGTAAATCCGTTGAAGTCTCACAGCCGATGAAGAAAAGCAGGAGAGGACCCAGGTCAAGAAGCTCTCAATATAGAGGAGTTACTTTTTATAGAAGAACTGGCAGATGGGAGTCTCATATTTGGTTAGTTAATTTCTAACCCTTTTTCATTCCATAACCAAACCAAGCCTTGAATTTTCTTGTCTTCTTTTTCTCTTTTTCCTCTTCTCGAGCCAATCGGATTTTGAGGTTTTCCTTTTTGTCATTTAACGTACAGGGATTGTGGAAAGCAAGTTTACTTGGGTATGACTATTTTTTTTTCTTCTATTTTTTTCCGACAAATTTTGTATTTGCATTTTAATGTTTCTGATTTAGATGAGATGGGTGTTTTTTCCCTTGGCTTTGATTGTATAGGTGGGTTCGACACGGCACATGCAGCTGCTCGGTAAGCTGTCAAGTTTTTAACCCTTCCCCCCCCCCTTATTTTCCAAAGCAAAAAATGGAAAAAACTTGAGAAAAATTTTCCTTCATTATTTCTGGCAGAGCATATGATAGGGCAGCAATCAAGTTTCGGGGAGTTGAAGCCGACATAAATTTTAGTATTGAAGAATACGAGGAAGACTTGAAGCAGGTAAGACTTGAGAGAGAAGATGAACATTGGATAGTTTATCTTATCTTGAATAATTCTATCTTGATCTTGTAATTTTTTCCTTTTCCTTTTTCTTTTTTTTTTAGCTTTATATTTTTGTTGGTTTGAAAAAACATGTAAATCACATCGTTCACGAAAGGGATGATTCTTTGTGTTTTGTAATAACAGATGAGTAACCTAACCAAAGAAGAATTTGTGCATGTACTTCGCCGACAAAGCACCGGATTTCCTAGAGGAAGCTCCAAATATAGAGGAGTAACCTTGCACAAGTGTGGCCGATGGGAAGCTCGAATGGGTCAATTGTTAGGCAAAAAGTAACATTTTCCCCCCCTTAAAAGCCCCTTAGCAAATCCCAAACTCCCAACCATACCATTATCTTTCAATGTTCATTGTTCTTAGTGAGGAGTTGAATTTTGTTTTTACAGGTACGTTTATCTAGGGTTGTTTGACACCGAGATTGAAGCAGCGAGGTTCGTGCTTTACAATTTTTTACCTTCTAATGTGGATTTTTGTTATTTAAATTCGAATGGTCTTTTAAGATAAGACAGTAAAAGAAAAAAAGTTGATGCGAGTTTGGTGGGGATTTAGTGGGCTATTGAATTCAATTCTCTGGTCCCTTTGTTGTAGGGCTTATGACAAAGCTGCAATCAAGTCCAATGGCAAAGACGCTGTTACTAACTTTGATCCCAGCATATACGACAACGAGCTTAACTCTGGTGGTAAGTAAATTTGACTTATGGGATTTTTATTGTTTAAAAATTTCTTTACCAATGGAAATCATTATTCTTTATTCCTTAAAGATTTGTCCCAATTTTGTGCATGTTTTGTTGTTTAGAAACTTCGGGTAATACTGCTGCAAATCACAACCTTGACTTAAGCTTAGGGAATTCAACTTCAACGCCGACCAATCTAGAATTTGGTGCTGATAGGCGAAATGCTATTGCTGATCAGCATAGTCTGCCACCTGAAGCCGATTGGCGATGTGGGGGATTTCGGTCTGAGGTTGGTATAATTTAGCATCATGATTAAAATTGAGAAAATCTTAAAACTTGTGGTTTAGTAGAGATTGATTTCGTTGATCTGTTCTGTTGATATTGTCTACCTCTACCAGTTCAATCTGCAGCAGGAACCATGTAGAAGTGATGGTGCTAATCAGGGAAGATCGGATGGATATGGAGAGGCGGAAACAATGCAGCTGTTGAGCCAAACTCATATTCAATCTCCGGCGTCGATTAAGTCTAATGAAATGCAAAGATACGGACAGTTCAGGAGACCTGGAGAGAACATGTTTCTCATTTTTCCTCCACAGACTTATCCATCAACTAACCAGGTATTAATTTGTAATTCGGCTGATAATAATTAGTAATTTGCTTGATCGAGGGAAAGTGACCGTCTTAACTAAATCTTTTATTTTGTAAATTTTTAGATTCATTTTCCAAGCAGCAGCAACGGATGCCGAATTGGGAGTGATCTTTCACTATCTACTAATGATCAACAATGGCAATCAGGTCCTCAACAATTGTTTGGAAATTCTGCAGCATCATCAGGATTCCAATCGCATATTAGACCTTCCCAAACGTGGCTGCAGAAAAATGGGTTCCATTCACTCATGAGACCCTCCTAACCCATCTAAAAGTGGCCATAAAAACCTTCTGTCTACGCTATTAAAATCCATCTCTTTCTTACCTTTGTTGGTTTTTGTAAGCATATAAAGATCAACTTTCGTGGCGAGCCAAAAGGAAAAATTACACGAAAATCATTGGGAACAAGAAAAGAAAAAGATGGCAAAGAATAGGAAAACTCCCAACTCTCTTGGAGTTCTTGAGGAATCGGTCAAGACTAGCAAACCGACGAAAAGGGTTGGAACTAAGATAAATTCCTTGTTTCTGACTGAAATCGCTGATTTTTTTTTATTGTCTTCAATATAAATTGCTTTGCCGCCATAATACAGTCTTCGGTGTCATTGTTGTACCCCATTTTCAATAGTTAGTTTATAAAATATAATATTAATTTTTGTTTCTCATGGTGTACGGAGGTGGTTCTACTTATCTGTTAGTACGTTATAATAATATACTATCTACAAGCTCAACTCAAGCATGAACCCTAAATCCCTGAATGAAAGCTTCTTCCAGTTGCCCTAGTGAAGTTGTTCTGCATAATTTTCTTATTAACAAAGTTACTAATGGAAGTAAAATATGCCAGCTAAAAATTCAAAATCAAAAACAAAGAACAAATAGGATGTGAAAAGAGGAAATTGATTTTGATCTTGGAAATATCATTGGACGGTGATGAATAGTCACTGTCATTTTTTGTCCTTTGAATCAGTTCCCTCGAGCCAAAACCAATCAGACATGGCTATAATGACGAGAGGGACTTATCATCTCAAACCTCCCTCCCCTTCCCCAATTGCTTTAAGGACATTTGTGAGGAAAATAACTTTGTGTTGAACCCGCTCCCTGTCAATTTACGAGGAAAATAACTTTAAAAAGGGTGAAATGGAAGTACGGGTTCAAATATCTTGGCTATTGGATTTACTTTTAAGTCTTACTCTACGCAGAAGTTCAAAAGAATACTACTAAAGTTAAATACATGGAGAGGGATTTCATTTCATTGGCTACATGCTGCGGGATTTCTAGCATTTTCCAATGGATTTTTTTTAAAAGTTATATGATAAAAACCTGCGAGGAGCGTACGAGGAAAGAAGGGTGACTCTTCGGCTTTAAATATGTATGAAAATTCCCATCAAACTTTATTTGAATCTTTGGATGTGAATAAAAGCTAGCAAAATATGTATTTTTTTTATATACCAGTCCAATTGCGAATGATTAATGTCCTTTTGCAGTCAAGATATGGGTACCCAATTGAATAAAATATGAATTGTCATTTCGTCATCTAGGTCGTCATAGTTGAATTTTTTATTTTTATTAGTTGCATATGGGGCAGTGGGTTTTTCCTTTTTATCGTCCTTTAAAAGTGGAAAATTTTCTATAAGAAGAAATGTCAAGGCCACCTCATCAACATTATCTTGTAAATTAAATATGAAAATTTATTTATTTTTAGAAAATATCTCTGGGCAGATTCATTAAAAAAGTTACATCTGGATCGGAATTCAATGTTCTTATTTTATATATTTATGTTTGTCAAAGTTGAGAAGAATATGCTAACCCCAAATCAACATTTTAATATTCATATAAACAAATCAAACAATGTAATTGCTTTATGCATAAACAAAATTGAAACTTGGTTTAAAACAAACATTAAAAGTTGGCAAGGTGTGCATAAAAATATTCCTATAAGCAAATTCATGAACTGAAAGCTGGAAGAAAAAAGCATTTATAAGCATAAGTTTTAGGTTTCATGAATCTCTACCCAAGAGAAAAAAAACCCAATGGGTCCATTGACAAGCTTCAAGCAAAGAATCATTCATCCCAAGCTGTTTCAATCCTTGTTGCATTCTTGTTTTAGATGGATGCCGTTACTATTCCCTTTTTTGAATGCAATATAAAATTTGAAAATCCCTAAAATTAAAAGAAACAATAAAACCTTGAAAATCCCAAATGAAATTGAAAGAAAAAAAATCCATAGAAATAAAAACCAAAGTAAAATTTGAATGTAAATGTAAATTGTTTGCAATGGTAAAGAGTTGAAAGCATGATGGCTTAAACAAATTACAAAGGGGAGAAAAAAAAATTGTGAGTCTGTCATGTAGCAAGCTTCTCTCTTTTCTCTCCTTTATTAGATATCCTTTTCCCTCGGCTTCGGATCTAAGAAACACTGCCAATGCCTGTCGGTTACACCGACAGAGACATATCGGGTTCGGTTTGAAGTAAATTTCGTACATTTAAATTTTTGTATTAATTTTTATTAATCCGTATTGCTCTGTAGTGATTCGTATTAATATATCGGTTCAAATAATTTGTATTGGTTCGTTTATTATTATGATTTTTTTTCTGGTAAATTTTTTCATATATTTTATTCTTTTACTTAATTCTCAATGCTCTCCCATAATCAATTATATTTTTTCACTTAATTCATCCAAAATTAATATATATTTTTGTATTAAATTAGACTACTGCATAATAAATTATTTTATATTTTTGTATTCATTTAATTTAATTTATTGAACATTTAAAAATTTTGGGTATCAAATATTTATATTATTTAAAAAATAATATTTGCATATAAAATTATATACATGTGTAATGAAAATATATTGTATGTGTAAATGTATTTTATAAACAAAATATTAAACAATATTGTGAGCACAAAATGGAACGATCGAAATATCCAAAATCAATGATATAATAGAAATGATACACAATTGACTAAAGGTGGTTCATGACTCAATTTTTTTTTTCTAGTAAACCCATTTTATTGTTTAATATATTTTATATTAAAATTTATATATTATTATAATTAAATTTAAATAAAAATATTTTTTATTAATTTAACAATGATTCAAATAATCAAATAAAAAAATCATCTTAAAACTTTATCCAATTTTAAAAACTAAATAAATAACTCGGTTTTTAAATAAATAATCCTAATCACTATTTTACAGCCAAATCCTCAGACAGGACAGATTCATATATATTTTATAACCATTGCAAATTTTCATGATTTTTGAAAGTTTATATACTAAGTAAAAGCCAAAAGAAAAAATAGAACAAGAAACTCTACTTGTTAACGATGTGAAGTTAAAAAAAAGGGGAGGGGGGGAGACTATAATCCTAGATGGTGGTGATTCAGAAGTCGTTGGGAGAAAACAAGTTCAGTAAACTGAAAGCAAAGCAAATCCTACAAGGAATCAAAAAGAGTAGAGTTAAAGCTAAAAAAAAAGGGCGTTTGCTTCTATTATTATTATTATTATTATTGGCCCTTTTAACTTGTGGCTTTCCCTTTATGGGATTTTTTGAACGGCTTCCATTTCATCTGCTTTCTTTCTTGCAGAAAATAGAACAATTTTATTATTATTTTATAAAAATAATATTTTCACTAAATATCTGAAAAAGTTATTAATAAAATTATAAATTATTAATACTATAAACAATATTTTAATTAATTTTAAAAATATATATAAGCACAGTGTAATCTTATATTAAAAAAATCAATTAAAAACTATTTTTTATATAAAAAAATAATTTATGATTTCCGTCTTTTCAAGTTGTTGATTATTGTTGATTCTTATTGGTAGTAATTAATTTGATAATGTGACTTCGAGTGGGACTTGACTCTGTAGGCATTGGTCCCTCTTTGCAATAAATAAAATAAAAAACTCATTAATTTCGGAAAAATAAAAAAGCCAATAATTTCGGTGCCCTAAAATCGTTAGATCGCTTTCATCATTCACTGAGAGCAAACCAATCCTTTGGGTTTCCATTGTAGGACTTCGCTTTACCCATTTTGCCATTGCTCTTTCTCTCTCCTTTCGATGCTTTCTATTTTTGGAATTTAATCTTGGGTTTGTTATATATACACATAGTTTGCCACTTTCTCCCACCATGACATTAGCTTTTTGGGTTTTATTTATTTTTATGCTATTATTCAACACTTATCTTTTAAGGCAATGTCATTATCTCTAGTTCGATGATTGGACAGGTGCTTGGCTCTGATTGGTTTGTTTCCTTGGTGTCATCGACAGTGGAACAACGTTGGCATTTATCCTTTAGTTTCCTTCCCCCCCACCATTTGCCTTTTGCCTCTTGCTATTAGAATTTGGATTTGGCTTATCTTTTCAACTGCTGTCTTTCAACCTCAAAAAAGATTTTTTTTTTCTTTTCCTAATTAATATGGAAAAGAAAAGTTATAATTTATATATGACTTTTTTTTCATTAATTTATACATTTATTTAATATCACGAGTTAAATAATAATTAAATTAAAAAATTAAAAAAAGTTTTTGAGTAAATTTCAATAAACATATAAGATGAAATATATAAATGTTATTTGATATTAAATTTTAATTATTTCTTATTATTTTTTTAAAAAATTTATAGTTATTCTATTTTAAAAATTACCCACTATTTACACGTGAATTTCTATTTTTTTATTTTTCCTTTTCACCGTGTGTACGAAAATATGGCCATTATAAATTAATTAATTATTAACAATAATTGACAATAAATATACAGTTATGACCCACATATAGGAAAATTTCTGATTCAAAATTTAGGTACACTCTTTTATTTTCATCTTACCTATATATATATATATAAATATAAACACAAAATTTGAAGTGTAATTAAGAGAAATGACAAATAAAAATCTTCCATTTAGCAACAATATAAATCAAGATATTTTAATTTTTTGGTGCTATATATCTAGAGAAAAAAATACATAATTAGAAGATTTTTTTTTTGGAAGAGAATTTGAGGCTCCATATCTTGACAAAGGGGTAGAAGGAAATCACGTCAAGGCTTTTTTCATTGCCACAATTTGGAAAACAATTAATACAAAGTAACATTGCTCTTAGAAAAAAAAAAGAGTTACATGTTAATATCTCTATGGTCTGAAAAAAGGACATATAATAATAATAATTATTATTATTATATGTAGTTTTTGAGATCACAGAGATATTTATAAATACATTAACTTCATTAATTTGTATTTAAATAAATTTTTAATTTTAATTTTAATTTGTATATCAAAAAATTTTTAATTTTAAATTTAAACTTTTTTCTATTTTTTTTTTTTCAAAATCTCATAATCAAATCATATTCAGATAGGAAGAAAAATTTACTTTCCAAAATTGGTCCAAACTCTGACTAAAAGCACATTTTATAATTTAAAATATTTTATATTTATATATTTTTTAATATTAAATTTAAATAAAAATATGTTATAATTTAAATTATAATTCAATTCAAATTGAATAAATTCAAATTATAAAAAATTTTTATCTCAAATTTAGTTTAATTCAAACCAAACTTAGTAAACAAAATGGACCCGATGCTTATGAAATTTTAATTGAATAATAAATTTCATATTCTTTTCCTTGGACTTGCGTTAACCGGTTGGACCACCTTGTGAAGAAAACGAAAACCTTTGTTGATTAGAAAACAGCTAAAAATAGAAGGCAGGCAAGCTTGCTTCTCGTGGTCCCTCTTTTTTTCCTTTTTTTTTTCACCAAGGTTCGGCTGTCAACATGAATATCTTTTCTTTGTATGTTTAGGCATAACAATGAATAAAGGTTTTTAATCAATTAAGACTTCTTTGCTATTTTAAGAATAACAAATATAGCTTTTGCCCCTACACAACTTTTTTTTCAACCAAAATTATCTTACAATTGTTGATTTATGAGCTAAGTGTTAGGTTTAATTTTTATCATTTAATCACTTTTATCCAAGGTTTTTCAAATTAGATCGGATGTTAAATAGATGAGTTTGTTTTGTTGTTTAATTGATCTAACTAGTCGATCTAATTAAAAAAATTGTAACATTAATTATGTATTTTTATATTTAATGAGTTTTAAATATGGTGGATACTTAATAAAAATATCATTTGATTTAATTGCTTAAATTTTAATATAAAAATAAGAGGTTAAAAATTCAAATCCTAACACTTTCGAAGAATTTTTGAATAATAAAATAATAAAATAAACTTTGAAATTAATTTGATATGATTTTTTTATCAATTTAATTATAAAAATTAATTTTATATTTCTTATTTAATTGAACAAGTCATCTATTTTTATTCAGTTGATACAACCATTGAATCTAGTATATTTTTAATTTTTGTATTAACTAAAATGTACTAAACTCAAAAGTGTTAAACTTAGATTAGAATATAATTAAGTACAAGATATACATTTGTTATTCAATTATATAATAAAGCTTCATTGCAAATATTACAATTTGGCTTGATTTACTTTGGATCATGTGTAAGAACTCTAACCTATTACCCTAACCTGCTTACTTTTCCTAATCTCTAATTAAGCATATATATTTTCGTATATATATTACTTTCCAGTTCTGTTGTTGTACGATGAACCAAACCTAGGTCTTATGATCTATCAATTGCTGTCGATGTGTTTTACAAGTTTGGTCTGCTTAATACGAATCCATCAAACTATGAAAATTCTGGAGATAATAATTAATCAAAAGGGTTAGCCTTGCCCTGCTCTTTCATGAATTTCATGTCTTGTTTTTATCAGTTCCCGAATATGGAACCTCTTAAAGCTTTTGGTCCACCCTAAATAACAACGTTGGATATATTGGCTGTTATTTTCACCTTTTTTCACTGCAAAAGAAAGCAACTAAAAAAGAAAAGGAAAAAGCAAAAGACAACATTTTCAAAAATCAAATAAAGAAAACAACTCAATCTTATTACATGAATCATGTGAAATTTGCCGACACAACATTCAATCTTTTGATGTATATACTATATTTATCTTATATATATATATATATATTTTAACACAAATTTGAATGAATAAAACAAATGAAATGCTAACTAGTGTTTAATAGTACTGGTTAAAGTAATACACATAATAAATTATAATTAATGTATTATTTTTTAAATTGTAATAAAATAATAACATTATATGTAATTTTTTTAAAAAAATAATAAATAAGCAATTCTTAATTGGTGATTATAAATCATACCGAACCCTAAAGCAAAATCAAAGGAAATCTTATAAATCTCTGAGCTTTCAGAGTAAATATCAATGGTGGGGTTTTTTTCCGGGTACTAACTTATTCAATGTGACAGGCTTATATGCATGTGACGTTATTGCCACTGAAGCTGTCAAAGAAGAAAAATAATGTAGTATTCCACGGATTTCTCTGGTTTTATTTTATTTTTAGGAATTTTATAACGAGTTCTTTTAAAATACTTTTTAAAATTATTACATATAACAATATATTTACTCAATGCTTTGAAAAATATTATATATGAACAACTATATTTAATACAATATTATATTTACACATTACATATTAATTAACTTTAAATGATGTTTTAAAGATATTAGTTAATAAAAACTTTTATTATTTTTATAATTTCAATTATTAGAATGTTATTGTTTCCTAGTTTGGAAAGATTTTTGTGTGGTGAGATTTGAAATAAGTGGCTAGCACAAAGCAATCATCTTTAGCCGCACATTTTTCCCTTTGGTGGGGGTATTAATTGGGGAAAATGGGGTTTCAATGGCGACTCTTTGTTAGGTTTTTGCATCTTCCATGAATAAATTCTGATTGTTGACAGCACCCTTGAGTTCAAGTCTTAAAAACTAGGGGTAAAAAATGAATCAATTCCACAATTTATTGGTACTTATATTGTACAAGAAATAAGTGAAAATTTTAATTTGCTACCTTAAAAGAATAAATATAAACTATATTATAAATCACAAGGTTAATTTAAACGATAAGTTAAAAAAAAAATTTATCAATCCAAAGTTCGGTTTTTGTATGAATTAAGCGGCACTTCGCAAGTAAAATTTTGAATGTACAAAATTAATATTAGATAATTTTTTTTAAAAAAATTAAATCAAAAAATAAAAAGTGGTCAAGCAACATATAAAATTATATCTAACCATATTATCGAAACAAATAGAATCAACCATATTAAGGACTACATTTCAATTGTACAATTTAGTATTTTTCCTTTAGCTATAATCCCATCTGATTTAGAATTTGATATAATTAATACACGGTCGCTTGTTCTAAGGAAATATATGCATCTTTTTTTAGTCTGATTATTTTATTTAGAAATCCTCTCAATAATTAAATAAAACTTTCTTCTTCCCTGCACATTACGTTAGGGTTCGCATACTTTTATTTTTGGTACAAGCAAATTATTCTTACGTCAGTTTTGGGTTGTTTAGCATTGGAAATAGGTGATGAAAATGTCACTTACGTTAAAATTCAGAAAAAAAAAATAAAAAATAAAAAAGCAGTT